>SSNP01000057.1:2173001-2219243 GCA_006937955.1 Pachypanchax playfairii | reverse complement strand
TCATAGATTTTTAATGCAATCTATCACTCACTAAATGGTATTTAGAAATTCTGACAGCAGGACTGGGGCGGGGCTTCTGTATTAATCATAAACTGCATCCTAGCTCGTCTTTAAGAGGCTTATCTCAGCAGAGCAGGGAGCGCTGACTCTGCTGCCTGGGAAAACAAATTATAAAATTATAAAAACTGACCTAGATTGTTTAATGTGAGCTTGAGAGAAATAGAATCGATAGTAAATAGAAGAGCTGCACTTCAAATGAATCCCCTCTATCTTCTAGAGGAGTCGCCGAATGATGCCCATTACCTGGTAATAAAACAGAATCTACAGTATGTTCAAATACAATTATTTCTATTAACTCGTCTAATTCACAACCAGGTGGAATTTAGAACAGACGTTTTGCTGTTTCATACTAGGAGAGTCAAAGCTATAAGTAAATGAATATGAAGACTTGATCAGAATAGTAAAGGGGAGGTGGGGGGGCTATGGGTTGCATTCTGCTACCATGATCTTCTGGTTTGATCTTGTTAGAAACAAAAAGTCACTATGAATAAATGTCAAGTTACCATTACCGAAACCATAAACCGATACTTAAAATGTGGAAACTCTGCAATAATTTAACAGAAAATGTTTATTTTTCACTTTTAAATTTGTTTTTTTAGGAATATTTTACTTTTTATCTACTTCCCCATCATTTGTTGTAACAAGCAGAGAAGAAAATAAAACCTGTCTTCCAATTCATTAAATTTTTTGTGTGGTAGAAGTATCAGAATTGGTACTCTGTATCGATAAGTACTCTGATCCAAGTATCGGTATCGTATCGGCTTGAAAGAAAATGATATCGTTGCCTCACTAGAAGTCAGTAAATATGAAAACAACTTGAAAGTCCATCTGGAGTACTCACAGCATGGATTGCATCATACACTACTTTGAACGCAGGTTGCTTGTCATCATGATAAACTCCTCGGTTTCCATGGAGAATGGACACACCCTCCTCTTCAGCTTCTTTACAGTTGCTCCCATACATGCAGTGGTCGGGTCTGTAGTTCCACTGGCAAGGAAAGATAAAAAGACATTCTGGAAGGAAAAGACACGAGACAATACAACCAAATGAAAAATAGACACGCATCATGCACTAACTGTAAAATGTGAATTCCAAACTCATCGCTCCATATTACACATGCACAACCTCCGTTTCAAAACAAGTAGGACACTTAATAAAATGTAACTAAAATAGAATGTAATGATATGTAAATCTCAGAAACTCACATTTTAATCCCAACAGAATATAAACAACATGTCAGACGTTGAAACCATATATTTGTGTCGGCCATCAGGGATCCTGTCTGCACACTTAGGTCTCTGACTGATTTAATAGTCTCTACTTCAACTGGCCAACAGTGTGTGAATCTGTTGTTCTATCCTCTGATCTCTGTGTGTCTCAGGTGTTACTCTCAGTATTACACTGTCTGTTCCTCTAGTGCTCAGCACCCCTCCGCCACCTTCACTCCGCTGTCATTCATGATCCAGCAGTTAAACAGTGGGCTGTTTCAATACATCAGAGACAACAGAGTATCTTTGATCAGCACATTCAGAAAAGTCGTTCCTAACTTCAAAATCTTATCTTCTAATTAATTTACCAAAATATCAAACAGCTAATTTTATCATATTGTTCCACTTGTTTCTTCAACTGGTTTTAAATCAGACCAAACTAATGAAGGTGACCAGCACAGCAGCAAAAACAACATGCACATCCACTCTCACTGAAGTTAACAACAAGACCATCACAGCCATCAGGCCGGGTTTAGAGCTATGAGGTGCAGTAAGACCTGCTGGGGAACAAACCTCATTTCCTCAGTCATTCTGTTCTTCAACAGCAGATTGTACTGAGAGGGTTGAAGTGTGTGTTATGGGTAAAGAGGGTGGGTGGTGTGTTATCTGCATTGTATAAAGTATTGTTAAACTTATTGCTGCTTTAATGTTGCATCTGTCTCTGTTCTGTTAAAGAGGTCCTTCCATTAAAAACAGTTTTTCTGAGGTTTCTGTTGAATATTTTAGCTCCACAGGTGTTCTTACCTTCATAGTGGGTGTGAAAACAGGTCAACAACTTCTCTTTCAGTTTTAATCTCTAAAACTACGCAGGTGGCGATAACACCCGATTTCTCCTGAGTCCGAACGGCCTGTATCTGTTTCGTCACAACTCCTTTGTTCGTTAGTATTTGGCAGCTCCCACAGTTGAAACACCATCTAGCATGCTGCTGGCTAAAAGCTGTTAGCATAAGACGTAGCAAACAGGAAGATACGACGTCTGACGTTGCCATGCGCAGCAGGGCAGGAAACAGTAAACCTTGCTGTCATAGGCTAGTTCGTTAGCCAATCAGAGTCTAGCAAAATCGAACAATGAATATGAACAAGCTGCTGCCGAATTTTAATGCAAACAGATTCATAGACCCTTCAATCAGTGTTTCCTGACATTTTTTAGATTTGAAATGTTTCATATTACAGGTTAATACTTAAGGAATAACAACAAAGTCCTGAAATTTGTATGAAATGACCTCTTTAAAGAAGTGCAGCTGTGAAAAAAGAATTTCCACTTGGGGACAATAAAGTCTAAGACTTTTTTCAAAAACATTTTTTAAGTATTTTAGTATTTTCAACATCCATATACAGCTTCAAAGATAGTTGGAGCTGTAAACACTGTTTAAAACTGATGGATTATTCATTTAACTATTCTCTGAATAAATTAAATATATTATTAGTATTTTTACTTGCCACCACCAGTTGACAGTATTGTTTGTCAAACATAAAACAGAGTTAGAAAGGAAACAAAAAGCTGATGGTCAATTTGCTGAGAAAACTCAGGCAGTTAAAGGGTTAAACATAGTGTTGACCTGTCTTAACTGTAGCATTGGTTCTAAACCCAATGCTTTTCAGCTTGGGTTAGCGTGCATTGAGACATGCTACGTCTTTCCACTTGTACAAACTGTAGTTATTTATTATCTAATTATTTTCAGTCCTTTGAAAGCCTCAGTTTATTAAAACATGTGATCAATATTGATTTTATTATTTGTCACTCAGGATTAATCAACAAACTGCCACTAGCACAATGATGGAACTTTTTTTTTCGCGAGTTTGATTATCTAGTGTAGTGTTTTCCAACCCTGGTCCTCAAGGCACTCTGTCCTGCCTGCTTTAAAGGTTTCCTTACTTTGGAACATGTGATTTAAATTAATGGATAACTGGCAGCTTCTGCTGATGCTAAGTCCAAATTGTCTGGTAGTTTACCCATTTAACTCAGCTGTGTTGAAGCAGGGACACATCTAAAATGTGCAGGATAGTGGCTCTCGAGGCCTGGAGTTGGCCACCCCTGATGGGAAACACTGGTGGATCAACATGTGGACATAAAAAACTGAATACAGAACAAGTACCGGAACAGAATGTCACCCATCCTATATTTGCAACTTGAAGATCCCTCTGGATTCAGCCGAGAGCTCAACATTTTGACAACTAAAACCAGAACTATTTGGACTCATCTATGGTTAGTTGTCTTATGGAGGATGCAGCGCTGATGGTCCTGAGCCTTTAGTACCCACTAACTATAGGGTGACTGCAGCTGGAGCTCAACCTGCTGCTGCCTGCAGCCACAGTCATTGTTTAGTAACACTGCAGGATTTAGAAGCATGTTGATAGTGTGTTTTATTTTCTATAATCACAGCTGATGGTATGAATAAACCCGTGACATTGAACTGCACCTGGGTTGTAGTGGAAGATAATGTTGAGGAGGTCCTGATCACCCCAGGTGATGTGGTTCTTGTATTTCTGGTAAAGTGGATGGAGAAGGTCCTCCCATAACAGACCACTGGGAATCATGCCATTCTGCAATACCAACATCAACAAAAACAGCTCAATGGCAGCCTTAAACAGAAAAAAGAAAATCATCAAAGGAGGTGCACATTTATATTCCACTTTCCATTTGCAGTCTGCTGCCAATAAGCTGCTAAATTGAGTTCTGAGGCAAGAAGTCTGTGATGCTGGCGTGGTAATCTGCAAGGCTTCAATCACAGGCACTCGGAGCACTCAGCCTTTCACACGAGTTCAAAGAAACAAACCCTTAAAAATGCAGGAATGGAAATTGCAGCCTACTTTAGCTTTCTACTAATAAGAGAGCAGGGAAATAAGGTCTCGCTTCAAAACTTACCTTAAACAATGTGCTGCGGATCCTTGTGAGATTCATCAGCATGACTCCAGAGTTGACCCCCGTCACTCCAAAGAAGGGATGTCGGGCGAAGCGGCTGTACCAGCCAATCTTTGGCACCTCATGCTCTGGGGCCATTGCTGCTAGCTGAGTGCTGTTGAAGGCCTTCAGGAGCCTCCAGATATCATCCATAGGACGCAAGAACAGCACATCAGTGTCAACGTAAAGTAACGAGTCCACGTCCTTCAGGATGACCTGGAAGAGCAGTTCCTGTCATCAGTACAGTACCGAAACAACAAAATGTTTCAGTTCCAGTTTGTCCCCTCAAGTGTCTTACTCCATTTAACTGCATCGACTCAACAGCTTCCTCATCCAGACACTGACTTATATAAAAGGAACACATGTTCATAAAATGAGAGGAAAACATGCAGACCCAGACCTTGTCACTATGGCTGCTGTGTTGAATGTAAATATTAAAGAAAGCAGTAAAGTTAGACGTGATCTGTGGGAATGGGACTTCTAAAATACGATATGGTGAACAAACAAAAAACGATAACTTCCATTCTTAAAAGGATAAGTTGGAAAATAGATGTTTCTCTCTCTGTAGGTACTTTATGCTCTAGTTGCTTAGCAAATAAGTAAGCCAACTATACGGTGTATCTTTGGTCAGGCATTCTGGTCAACATTAAAACATTTCATTCCAGTTCAACACCATGATTCATTTAATAACAACAACAACAAATGGAAATATACAACACAAAACAACTGAATTTAATAGTGAAACATTATGGCTTTGTAAAACAATTTTCCAACCAGTTGCCAACAGTCAATAAGATACTACAGCATATATTCAATTAATGTTTTGCTGAAGGCAAATATTTAGGCACACTTTGGATTTGATAATTTCCCAGGTAAGGAGCTTGACTCGACATATTCAGTGTGTAAAATCTGCAAAATGAAAGGCAAGTACTTCAGGAACACTTCAAATGTCTGAGCTCACACCTTTACCCGAGGCTAACGGAAGCAGAGCAGCGGCAGCTACCAGCTACTGATCAGCTCAACCTTTTTTGCACACAAGTTGCACTTACCTGTGATGTGTAGATTTCCAGAGCAACTCACTCCTTCATCACATTCATGCCTCACTACATCCCAGACACACAACAGATCCAATCGCGTGTATCAGAAACACGAGTGATGAACGTCACTCCAAGAATCCAGATCGAATCTTGAGTTATTCTAAGATTCCCATCCTTACCCTTAATGCTTAAGATATTTTGGACAATTACATGTTCTTAACTTTGTAAGAACAGTTTAAGGATGACCCCTTACTGTTCCAACACCAGTGTACAAAGAAAGGTCCATAAAGTCATGGAAGAGAGAGGCTATAGATGTGGAGGAACTTGGCTGGCCTGCTCAGAGACCTGATCCAACATTTTTGGGATGAAATAGAGCGACAACTGCAAGCCAGGCCTTTGTGTCCAAAATCAATGCCTGATTTCACAAAGGGATATGTGGAAAAAAATGGGAAAAATCCCATAAACATATTGTTAAACCTTGTGGAAATCCTTCCCCAAAAGAAGATGAAGCTGCAGTATTTTTTTGGTTGGGTATCCCAAAGTCTACATGCCAGCCTGTCTCAAACAGAAAGCAGCAGACTTTATGTACAAAATGTGAACAGAAGTTTAGGATTTTGAAACATGTACTAAAATTGTGTGAATGCTTCAAATCAATAGGAATGATTCATTCTCAAATAAATCACAACACTGTAGAGGCTGTGATCTATGACTGTGAATACTGAGCGAGCACTGATTGCTTTACAATAAGGAAACAAATCTGATGGATCTTTTGCACCAGCAGTATGTCAGTTCCATTCTAACAAAGAGGGCTGTTGTTTCAGAGAACACTGACTTGAAAAGGAAATCAATAAGCCAACACCGGCTTCACTTAATGAAATCGTTTGGTTTTAATCTCAAGAGACTGCCCTTTTTAATGTAATTGCTGCAGAACTCATGAAATCGTGGAAGTAATTAACTCATCGACTACAACCAAAATAAAAACAAAAAAAGATGCTTATTAATAATAAGATTGATTAGTAGCATTTTCCTTTTAATCTGGATCACAACATTAAGCATAGTGAAGATATGAGGTCAGTTAAATACTATAATCTTACAGGCAGGAAGAGTCTCTGAGCAGCACAGGGCTTGAAAAGCTTTTTCCATTCATCGGCATTGCCCACAGAGAAGGAGATGGGGTAAATGATGTACTGGAGCTTGGCTGAAATGGAGTGAGGCCATTGGTTCAGCTGAAAGAAATGCAACACATAAACAAATTTTGAGAGAAGTGCAAAGTAAGAAAAAATTGAGACCAACCATTATTTCATTGGAAGCAGAAGGATTTCCCTTTTTACCAACTTCTTTGTTGACTATCATGAGCAATAAAGTCTTAAAGAGGTTATTTCATACAAATTTCAGGACTTTGTGGTTATTTCTTACACTCTCAGAAATAGAGGTACGAGACAAGTACATTTTTGTACCTATTGGTAAATTGTTCCCGCAAAAGTACAATATTGGTCTTTAAAAGGTCAAAAATGTCCCTCTGAGGGTTAAAATTGATATAAAGTACAAATTTGTACCATTTCAACTGCACCTGCAACCCTGGTCAAGGCTGGTTAATCTCAATTTTATTAAGTTTCATCCATCATTTTCAATATTATGATTTACATGTTGGTTTTAGACTTCCAAATGTGGCATAATTTTACTGTTTTAGTGGAAAAACTTCATAAGGTACAAAAATGGACCTGGACTACAGGGAACACCCCCAGCGACAAGAAGGGTACAAATTCTTGTCGCTGGGGGTGTACCCTGTAGTCCAGGTCCATTTTTGTACCTTATGAAGTTTTTCCACTAAAACAGTAAAATTATGCCACATTTGGAAGTCTAAAACCAACATGTAAATCATAATATTGAAAATGATGGATGAAACTTAATAAAATTGAGATTAACCAGCCTTGGCCAGGGTTGCAGGTGCAGTTGAAATGGTACAAATTTGTACTTTATATCAATTTTAACCCTCAGAGGGACATTTCTGACCTTTTAAAGACCAATATTGTACTTTTGAGGGAACAATTTACCTATAGGTACAAAAATGTACTTGTCTCGTACCTCTATTTCTAAGAGTGTAAGTATTAACCAGTAATATGAAATATTTTATATCTAAAAAAACATTAGGAAACACTGATTAACAGACCTTTCAATCTGTCTGCATCAAAATTTGGCTGGTTCCGTCAGGCTTCGTCAGCAGCTCGTTCATATTCATTATTAGGATTTGCTGGACTCTGATTGGCTAAAAAACTAGCCTATGAGAGAAAGGTATACTGTTTCCTGCCCCGCTGCGCATGGCAACAGCGCACCATGTCTCTTTTGGTTTGCTACATCTTATGCTACAGCTTTTAGCCAGCAGCATGCTAGGTGTGATTTCAACTGCGGGAGCTGATGAATACTAACAAACAAAGTTGGAGAGATAAAAACTGAAAGAGAAGTTATCGACCTGTTTTCACACCCACTATGAAGGTAAGAACACCTGTGGAGCTAAAATATTCAACAGAAACCTCAGAAAAAATGTTTTTAATGGAAGGGCCTTTTTAAAATCAGTTGTCTTTAAGGACGTCCTGCTCAGTTCCAGCAGAGAGAACAGCACCTCATCTATACTGTTAATATAAATTCTCTTCTACGTGTAAGCAGCGCGGCACATTTTACTCATGAAATCAGCCGGGTGTCCCTTCCCACCAGGAGCGTTTTAGACGTGTATCAATCGCAAAAGCTGTCCATCCAGCTGGTCCCAGGAGATCACAAAATCACAGGAGAAATGCAAAATCCCGCATGATTTCCTCAGTACACACAACAACATGCAGGGAGAAAGTCGACAGCATGTATCCAGAAGGTATTTAGTTTATTTTCACACCAACTCTGGACTTCAAACCTGTCACAGGTGATGATTTTTTTTTATTTTTTAGTCCTTTATCTTGAAACTTGCGGGTATTTTACTTTTCATGAACACCTGATTTCCTGTCTGGTTCAAAATAACCTACTGAGCTTGATGCATTTTAGAAGAGTAGTGTGTGAAAAATAGAACTGCCACATAAATTTAGGGAGAGGGCCGCGACACTACGCTTCTGAGACATGTCTGATTCTCATTACGCGCCACTTACAGTACGTGTCTGGTGGAAAGGAGGGGTTAGGTTAGTCTGTTTGAGTCTAAAAGGTAAAATGGTTTTAAATGTTTTATTGAGACCTGAGCGTGTCACTTTAAACTTTCTTACCTGTTCCTTAAATTGTGGTGCCAAGGGGTCCTCAGCAAAAATGTGAACCTTGATCTTCTTGTGGCTGAACAACAGGGCTGATTTAACCATGGTGAGGGTCTCGTCCAGACGATTCCCACATGCTACCACAGCCAAGTGCATGACCTCTTCAGTCTGCCTGCGCTTGGTCACAGGTTGGATAATCTTACTCTGAAATTTACTAAAAAAAGAAAAGAAAAAGACAGTGGCAAGTGGTAAGAGTGACCAGCACCGTTTATTCTGACAGACAGTCATGAGGGCAAAAGCACACGAGTCCACCAGCATATGACCCAGATGGAATGAACGAGTGGAAAGAGCAGTGTTTATCTCTGAAACGAAAGAAAAGAGTTTGCTGGTGTGAGTTAAGTGTCGCTGGGAGCAACTTGTCAATGATAAAGGACAAACTAGGTGGACGACAACATCTCTGCTGGATTTGAGCAAGACCTCCAGTGCATGCGTTGACTCCTTGAAATGGTCTGAAATGTGTTTATTATGCGCACGGCTACATTCATCAGCATGTAAATGGTGCAAAAGCACTAATAGAACAGAAATACCAACAGCTTCAAATCATAATCCAGCACAAAGTGATCTGCAGTGAATGAAAACATAAAAAAATAGTAAATCACCTTCAAAGTCCATCCTGTAAAGAACTTTTCAAGATATGGGATCTGTGTCTTTATATAAACTTTAACATCACCTACAAATAAAAACACACACTGTGTTTCTGAGATCCTGGTGGACTTTAGTTCTTTTATGCTCGAAGGCAAAGATGCTCTTTTTGCAGATGAGGGGATTTGACTCTCTTGGCAGAGCTTTTGTTGTGGAGTTTGAAACACATTCAGCAGTGCAGAGAATCTCCCAGTATAACAGGGAATTATTTGAGTATTAGCGAAGCCCAAGACAAGGTAATCTCATCTAGTCAGACACACACAAGAACACACACCCAGGGTTTGTTGTAATGAGAACATGTTCAACAGAAATGTTGTCAGTGCCATGGGCGAAAAAAAGAACAAAAAAAAAAATCTTTTGTTTCAAAGCTCTGTGTTTTGGGAGATTGTGAGAGGCAAATGGTTTTACAGTTCACACACACACACACACACACAAAGACAAGGTTTTGCTCAGTCTGTACAAGAAGGGTGAAAAGTGAAACTTGACAGGTGGGTTGCAGACCAGTCTCCAAGCGTGTCACTCACTTTTCTGCATGACTGATGGACAATGACAGTCTGCAGATGAGGAGTTGCTGACAAAAATCTGTCTGTCATGCTTTACAGGATGAAGCCCTGTCAAAGCTGCAGAAAACACATTTTTTTGCTCTCAGAGAAAATGTCCTCCATTTTTCTGACAACAGAGCAATTACATTACACTTAGTCATAAAAACTGTCTGCAGAGAATTTGATGAAAAAAACCCAAATATATGGCTTTGTTGAGTCAGGTACGAGCTACACACGACGGCTCGCGTCACCACACCCCACATCTGGAATCAGTCTAAAAGCACAGAAGAGTCACAGAAGGACTGAATTCATTACACGCTGCAGAGAAAGCAAAAGAGGAGCCCTCTGACTACAAAGCACCAACTCAATTAAACATGCAAGGATTGGGGGAAAAAAAAGCAACAGCTTTCAAAATAATGTGGAAGAAAAACTGAACACGTGCAGAACGCAGAACAAGAAAAACAACAAAGAAGACCTTAAGGGCATTTTATCTATTAGAATGTAACTGGGTCATTTTGCAGACTTGGATTTTAAAAGCAGAAGGTATCAAAGCCATTCACAGAACACAGTCACATGATGAGGTGTGGTGGAAACAATAAAGCTTTTCAAGACGAGGATAAAGAAACAAGGCTCTGGGAGAATGAACACTTTCTACAGTCATGATAAAATCCCATCTACACAACTCAGAGCAGAATCAAACAATATCACATTAACTAGTTTCATATTATTAGTGTCATGATTAAATTCAAGTCTGCCTTTTTGATTCAAACAAATCTTGATTTTAAATGATTTTATAATAAAAAAGTATTTATTTTAAAGACTCTTTCATTTAACTTTTTAATTCATACAATAAAAAATTAAAGTGAGCTTGTTAGTTGAATAAAAGCTGATTATTTCTATGGAGATTTAACATTTAGAAAACTGATCACAGTGCAAAAACTGTTTGATCTATTTGTAGCAAAACAGGTTGTAATCCTGTCCAATTCAGTGTGAAATGAAATGAATTCAGTGCCTAAATATTGACTTGTGGCTGAATTCAGATGCACGCCACACTTTCCAGATGTTTCTTTGTAAAAAAAATGTTTAAAACCATGAAGCATTTTCTCTGCAATCACATAAAATACCACTTAAATACTTTCTATGTTGACATATTAACAGAATGTGGAAAAATTCAAGGGGTGTAAATACTTTAATAAGGGATCACGTTACAACTAGAGATGCACTGACTTTAGTTTTGTGAGCAAACACATATGACCTGTTAATACCAGTTTAGGTGAAGTCAAATTTCTCTCTTAGAACTGGAGATGACTAAATACAATTTATTGTTCTGATCAAATTCAAAACTTTGCATCACAATCTGATAACCAGCCCAGTGCTTGACACAACTCCAGCTATGAAACCGCTTCGTTTTTTATCCCATTTTTACATCAAAGCCTGAAATTGTGCGAAAACAATGTAGTCAAAAGGTTAAAGCTACAGTATGTAAGAATTAGACCTTGTTGTCAAATCCGAGTCCCGCAGTTCATGTCGAAGAAAAAACGTCTGCTCTCAGTCACTCTCCCCCTCCCTGATGTTTCTGTTGGGTTGCCAGTTCTGATGTTATTTCTTGTTTTGTTTCTTCTGTATTTGTTCAATTTTTGTGAATATCTTGTATATCTGAGTAATTTGTAGGCTACCACGTTCAGGCATCATAATATACAGTTATAATGTCATTTATATTGTAGAAGTCTGTCCCAGTTCGTAAGCAACTGAATACTGGTAAGTTATACCTGCTGTGACCTGGAAACAGTAATCCACGCTTTCATCACCAGCAGACTAGATTACTGTAACGCACTTTTATTCGGCATACCTCAAAAACATCTTTCACGCCTTCAATTGGTCCAGAACGCTGCAGCATGGCTTCTGACAAACACCAAAAAAAGAGATCACATTTCCCCCATCCTGGCCTCTCCGTAACTTACCGCATACATTTTAAGATTCTTTTATATGTTTTTAAATCTTTAAAGCAGAACTAAGTAAGTTTTGCTCTCGCTCTCCCCCTACTGGTCCCCTGTGAAAGCTCACTGTCGTAACGTTCCTCCGCCTCCGCAGATGCTCTGCCGATGTTCACCTGCGACTGAGCTCTCTCTCGGTCCCAATCACGTTTCCTTTTTTTCTGCTCGTCGGTCAAGTTTTTTCGTTCTTTTTGGTTCTGCCATCTTTGCGCTCCTGAGGGTGGCGTTGCTAACAACGGCAAGGGCTTCATGCTTGTATTTATGTACGTGAGTGCCGTAAAGCAGGTTTGTTCTCGCGAGATTAGTCGGGTCCGATCCACTGAAAGTTGCAAGTGCTGCTTTCAGGACACAGACCCCGGAGGGAGGGGAGGGACCCACGAATCACCCCGCCAAGTCCTTGTTTACCCCCACAGGGACTCTAGAAAACATTTATTGAGGTTAAAAAACTTACTTAGTTCTGCTTTAAATGCTCTGGCCCCCTCCTATCTTTCGGAGCTTCTCCAGCTCCATGCTCCAGCTCGCCCCCTTCGGTCGGCTGAGATGGCGCTGCTGAAGGTGCCACGGTCTCGCCGGAGGATGTTGGGGGACAGAGCATTTTCTGTGGCGGGTCCGAGGTTGTGGAACCTGCTACCGCTACAGATTCGACAAGCCTCGTCTCTGGCTGTCTTTAAGTCTCAACTTAAAACCTACTTGTTTGCCTTGACTTTCCCCCCATCTTGAGCCTTTCTATCTTTGTCTTGTTATTTTATGTCTTTGTTTTTTATTGTTCATATATGTTTAATGTTTCACATTATTTTGTGGTGTTTTTATCTGTTTAACTTTGTTCAGCGCTTTGTATCAGCTGCCGCTGTTCTTAAAACGCTATGTAAATAAAGTTGACTTGACTTATGATGTTTTGATAAGGCATCAACACAGACACCTAAACTCTAAAACATCTGCCTCCCATTCAGCTGTTGACTCTGAACACCAGCAGGTTACCACGTTAAACATGGAGGCAGTTGTTGTTGCTCAGGTGCTGCTGCTGAACGCTCCTGATTTCTATCAAGTCCAAGACTTATATGAATATTGACTTCTGCTGCTCTATTTTACCTCCATCGTGTCAGTAGATGCAACGCCGTGGATTTTCTCTAACAATATAAGAAATACATGCTTCATTCAAGCTGCACCAGGAAAAAACTTCCTATTTCATTGATAAAATTAAGTCTTCAAGCACCAAGTCCTGTTAGTTCATTAATACCTGGTACTGCAAGACAAAATGTTTCAATCGACTCAGATCAAATACCAAACAAGTCCATCTGACTTCCCACAACCTCACAGACAACGGCATGTTTTGACAATAAGATGTAAGAGTGAATAAAGTTTGACATCTCTACCAGCTTAGAGCAATCAAATGATTTTAAATGTATGGTGAGAAGGATGACAGCTGCAGCTCTTATTTCTATTTTTGGCTACAGGAAATTGTGAGATGTGTCAAGAGGAAATGATATGATTAAAAACTGGGGTGTTTATCTATTAAGCAAGCTGTGCAGGAAATATGTTCAGATTTCAGATTTAAAGACAAACTGACTTTCTTTCCATAACACAGACTAAAATAACAGTTTGAAGAATGTCTCATCCAGAACCTCCATTTAAATTTACATTACTGTCTATGAGATTATCTTATTATTAATGTATTACCAATTTTGTAAGTGCCCAAACTGAAAACAAAACCTGATTTCAAATCTTCAGGCCTGATAAATACTTTCAGTTTCTACAAAAGAAAGTTGCTTCCTTAATCGCAACACTCAGTCTTTGACATTTTCCAACCTGTTTTTAGTCCTATTTTCTCTCCCTGGTTCTCTTTAAACGACCACCGGTGACCCTTTCCATCCCATCTCCCTTATCAGCTCTGCGCACATGGAGCCGTGTGCTTTCTGCGAGGACGCAAAGGTCCTTTCTCAATGCAACGCCTTGATGGCTTTTTATCTACTGAACATGTCTCCAGCCTCCAGCCTGGCTTTAGAGCTGAATACATTTAACACCCGGCAGTCAGGAGTGTTTGTATCTCCACAGTCACTAAGGAATCATCAGGTAGGAAAAGACTAATGCAAGTGATGGAAAGGCAGAAGAAACTGCATCCATCACTGATCACAAACAGTATGGGACAAATTTCCTCTTGTCTGAACCTGATGATGAAAGCTTCTCTGTAACTCTGCAAAACAAGAACAAAAACATGACACCCTCTGAGCTTTTCCAGTCATACAGATAGTTTTGGCAGGCTTAGACAGGAGCAACCGAAACAGGATGGGCTTCCTTTTTGTGCAGTTTCCAATTATATCTCACTGGTGCTTGACTGAAGCTATTTAATTAATAACCTCTGTCACTCTGTGCACACATGCCTCGCTTATTAATTGCACTGGGTGCCTTTCAAGGTTACCTTTACCTTTTAAAATCCAGTAGAACTCTGAGAAGATGGCCAGCTTTCAAGAACAGGGTTAATTGATGAGGACATTTCAGGCTGAGTGGTGATTTATTACCTTGTTGTGTTTTGGTTTGATCTCCTTTCTGAAAACATTTCCAAATGATCACTGCCTGGCCTCGCTTTATCTCAGTTTACAGTTACATTTCAGCCAAATATCTGAGCTGCACACAAATGGGTCCAATAAACCAGAAAAGGATTTTAAATGCTGCCAAGTATCTACTTTCCTCCTGGAACATCGTGTTTGGAGCCTGTCCGACGACAGAAAACATGAGAAGGTGGAAAAGAAGCAGATACTCTCACCTCTTCGCTTTACTTTTCGCTCTCGCTTCTTTTTGTCCCACATGATCCTCGATTCCAGGGAACGATTTTCTCGCCAACTTTGCCACGATGTCGCTTCCGAGATAAGACGAAGGAGACCAGAAGGATTCGCTGCCCTCCTCAAACTCCCGGACCTGATCAACTTCTTTCAGCAGCAGATCGTCAGCACCGTTTCCCCCCAAGAAGTACAAAAGTAGGAAAACTCCGAACCCCACAGCGATCGCCACTACTTTGCAGTGGATCCGCATGGTGAGAGCGACTTGTTGCAGCTGGACAAGGCGGTCAGAACTCCGCTCATGTCTGCAGCGAAGGGAGAGCGACTCGGGCTGACATTTTGTTATCGCTCCCCGCTCTCATTTCTCTGTAGATGATGATGAAGAGCTGCTTCTCCCGGTCCACAGAGGATCACACGGCGGGGGCGTGGCTTCTTCAGTCTTACCGTAATGCATGTAGTAACAACGCACTATACTCATAAAAATGTTTCAAGCTTTTGAAATAAATTTGACATAAATTTTGTTTACATGAACAATTCGTTCACAGTGAACTCTGTGGAAAATATAAATCAGTTGTTTTGTAACTATACAACAAGTTGTTTGATATAATACTTGAATAAAGCATAATAACATTTAAATAACTAGGCAGCACTTTTAAGAATTTGCCACCTCCCTGCGACCCTGAACCGGAAGAAGCAGATTCAGAAAATGGGTGGATGGACGTTCAATGTACACAATGAGCACGTGCACACTTTTAAAAATATCAAACAACCCCGAGTTCTTCAAGAATTTGTGGACGTCTTATTTCATTTGACTGTTATAAAAGTTGACTGTTTGGAGGATTTTTGCTGCTAATAAAGCTTTTGAGGCACCGAGAGTAAACCAAACTCAACGTCGTTCAAATTCGGAGAAATTTCTCAGATTTATATTGCTGCAGATTTGTTTCCTCCCTTAGTTCATTTGTACTGTCTGTGTTTAGTCGGTATTACGGTAAAATATGGAGGTTGCGTAAAACAGCAGCCTGGCTGTGCTATTACCTTTAACGAAGAGTATTTGAGGTATGTGTGTTGCATATATTGTCGTTTGATACTGATTTTAAAAAATAACTTAAAGCAGCCCGTTTTTGATACAAGTTCAGAGTGTTACTTTTCTGCTTTAGCGCTGTTGTTACATTCACGAGGAGACACATGTTGGCTAACAGCTAACGAGTAGTGTGCACAGAACTTCCCTTACAAACCAGCCACGTTAATGTTATCTGTCTGTTCTCGAGAAATCATGCAGCCTTGTGGATGGATATTTAATATTTTATAATTGTTGGAATCTATGTTTGGTTTCGGTCTGCTTTAAAGCAAACGAACATCTAATTTTCCTTATTTTTTGTCAACGAGAAGTGATAGTCTCCAACAGATGCACGCCAAAGAAGTTAACGTTATCTGGAGCGGTAATTAACTTTGTATCCGGAGGTGAGACGTAAGCTGGAGACAAATTTAGGTCATTAGAATTTGAGAAACGTCAAAGAATTTCTTTTGACTGCCTCGATTCACAGTGAACAGAATATTTCTACACTGCACATATCGATGGTTTTGAAAAAACTAGCAGCTTGTACAAAGTCACGGAAATTAGCTTGTTAAACGAGAGAATAACGTCAGTAAAAAGGTTTATGTAAAATATAAGTGTTGTCAAAGGTCCGTTATTCTCGACAGGAGACATGTTTACATTCAGAAACACGTGGGTTCGTGCTTGAGGGCTCATGAACCAGCCAGCAGGTGGCGCTGCTGCAGTCAGCTGGCTCTTGATTCATAGCAGCCTGGCACACTTCCCTGCAATCTGACCCAGTATAAGCAGATTCTCCTGCTCGTTTATGCTACAGGTGTGTATTAGGTCACAATGATAACGCCGGCATTTGACCTGAGCCAGGATCCTGAGTACCTGGTTCTCAACATCCGGGTACCTTACACCAGAACATCCGAGTTTGACCTGTTCATTGATGGGACAGAGTTTAAGTTTTATGCAAAGCCCTACTTTCTTAGGTGAGTCACCCCCTCAATGCATGTTTTTTCCAAGCAGTTGTAGCTTTATTATTCTTGAATTAGTAGGTTGCTATTATATTTATGTATGTAAATATTTGTATTTCTCTCAGATTAACTCTTCCTGGAAGAATTGTGGAAGATGGAAGGGAAAAGGCCACATTTGACATAGACAAAGGTAGGTTGCAGTTATATAAATGCATTGCATCTCGTGCATATGCAGTAATAGAATATTTATCAAATGGATTTCCTTTTTACATAATAGTCAGAAATAATTCAACAGTTGCTTATTTAGATAAATGCAGTGGCATCTGTTGCATGATGCTGGCAGTGTTGTGCAGACGGCAGAATTTGCTTTTTGTTCCTCAGTTAGACCAATAACTTGCTGTTATTGATTAGACATCAGATAAAATTTGAAGGTAAGTTACATCACTGCATTATGTGACTAGGATACGTTCCAATTCAAACACACGTCATTAATCCCTGAAGGAAAATTAGATGTTTTAGTAACTCTGTTCCTTCAGAGAGTCATTATCGAGGGTTCTAGCTGTGGACAGGAAGGAGCTCCTAGAGTGTCTGTGTTACATCAGATCTGCAGAAGCCTCTTCATCTTTATCTCTTTTCTCTTTAACTGTACAGATGTTTTTCCTACCAGTGACAGCAGACAGTTTTACATTCTTGTCTGTTTGCCCCCATGTCTTTGTGCTGTCACCTTTAAATTGGCTCAGTGTTCATGCTATATTTTTAAAAACTAAGATTCCACACTCAGATATAAAACACATTTTGGAAGCCAAACTGTATTTCATTAAAATATCTCCCAAAATTTTTTTTTTTTCTTTGTACGTATTCAGGATAGTTCATCATTCCTCTTATGGAAGATGCTGCTTCCAGGATAAATAATTTATGCCACATGTGACATTTTCTTTGATGACAAGTTGACCTCTAGTGTGTGATTGTGTATTTTTTTAAAAAGACACAACCCTATTTTTTTATTCTACAGGATTCTTTCCATGAGCGGTTCATATCATGTCCATTAGGGCCCAACCGATATATCGGCCGGCCGATATTATCAGCCGATATGGGGGTCCAGGGTGATATCGGCTATTGGTAAAAAAATTGCCGATATTTTCCGATATTTTTTATTGATTTATTTTTGTCATATACACTCACCGGCCACTTTATTAGGTACACCATGCTAGTAACGGGTTGGACCCCCTTTTGCCTTCAGAACTGCCTCAATTCTTCGTGGCATAGATTCAACAAGGTGCTGGAAGCATTCCTCAGAGAGTTTGGTCCATATTGACATGATGGCATCACACAGTTGGCGCAGATTTGTCGGCTGCACATCCATGATGCGAATCTCCCGTTCCACCACATCCCAAAGATGCTCTATTGGATTGAGATCTGGTGACTGTGGAGGCCATTTGAGTACAGTGAACGCATTGTCATGTTCAAGAAACCAGTCCGAGATGATTCCAGCTTTATGACATGGCGCATTATCCTGCTGAAAGTAGCCATCAGAAGTTGGGTACATACGCCAAATTCTGACCCTACCATCTGAATGTCGCAGCAGAAATCGAGAATCATCAGACCAGGCAACGTTTTTCCAATCTTCTATTGTCCAATTTCGATGAGCTTGTGCAAACTGTAGCCTCAGTTTCCTGTTCTTAGCTGAAAGGAGTGGCACCCGGCGTGGTCTTCTGCTGCTGTAGCCCATCTGCCTCAAAGTTTGACGTACTGTGCGTTCAGAGATGCTCTTCTGCCTACCTTGGTTGTAACGAGTGGTTATTTGAGTCACTGTTGCCTTTCTATCAGCTCGAACCAGTCTGGCCATTCTCCTCTGACCTCTGGCATCAACAAGGCATTTCCGCCCACAGAACTGCCGCTCACTGGATATTATTTCTTTTTCGGACCATTCTCTGTAAACCCTAGAGATGGTTGTGCGTGAAAATCCCAGTAGATCAGCAGTTTCTGAAATACTCAGACCAGCCATTCTGGCACCAACAACCATGCCACGTTCAAAGTCACTCAAATCACCTTTCTTCCCCATACTGATGCTCGGTTTGAACTGCAGGAGATTGTCTTGACCATGTGTACATGCCTAAATGCNCCAAATTCTGACCCTACCATCTGAATGTCGCAGCAGAAATCGAGAATCATCAGACCAGGCAACGTTTTTCCAATCTTCTATTGTCCAATTTCGATGAGCTTGTGCAAATTATAGCCTCAGTTTCCTGTTCTTAGCTGAAAGGAGTGGCACCCGGCGTGGTCTTCTGCTGCTGTAGCCCATCTGCCTCAAAGTTTGACGTACTGTGCGTTCAGAGATGCTCTTCTGCCTACCTTGGTTGTAACGAGTGGTTATTTGAGTCACTGTTGCCTTTCTATCAGCTCGAACCAGTCTGGCCATTCTCCTCTGACCTCTGGCATCAACAAGGCATTTCCTCCCACAGAACTGCCGCTCACTGGATATTTTTTCTTTTTCGGACCATTCTCTGTAAACCCTAGAGATGGTTGTGCGTGAAAATCCCAGTAGATCAGCAGTTTCTGAAATACTCAGACCAGCCATTCTGGCACCAACAACCATGCCACGTTCAAAGTCACTCAAATCACCTTTCTCNGCAGTTTCTGAAATACTCAGACCAGCCATTCTGGCACCAACAACCATGCCACGTTCAAAGTCACTCAAATCACCTTTCTTCCCCATACTGATGCTCGGTTTGAACTGCAGGAGATTGTCTTGACCATGTGTACATGCCTAAATGCTGCCATGTGATTGACTGATTAGAAATTAAGTGTTAACGAGCAGTTGGACAGGTGTACCTAATAAAGTGGCCGGTGAGTGTATGTGTTTCTGCATCTCCATTAATGAGAATGCCCAGTTAAAAATGTAAATAAATGTTCATAAAATAGATAAACTTGTCTATTATTTACATTTTTTGGAATCAGTGAATAATTCAGATAGTTCATGGTGTCTAACAGGTAGACACGAGTTTAAGAATGAGCTTAGAATGAGCTTAGAATGCAGTGTTTTAGCTTTCAGTAATATTTTTGACATTTTTCTGGTGGATGGATTTATCAGCCATTATATCAGCTATTGGCCTGCTCTAAAGTCTTTATATCGGTATCGGTATCAAAAAATCCATATCGGTCGGGCCCTAATGTCCATGTCAGGTCCTTTGTCATCACTGTGCTGCTTGCTTAGTAGTTTATTTTGCATAGTACTGTGTAGTACATGGCTGCTAAGGATAGCTCTGTATGTACTGAGATCACGTGACAGTTGCATGCACATAAATTAACTATCTGTTGTCTGAAGATTTGCAACACTGGATCATGAGTAAGGGCTTTGATATTTGTTTTAATATAGTTAATCACAAGGAGGATGTTGTTAATCTGTTATTTTACGCACAGATGTTTTAAGGTTTTTAAACACTAAAATATGTGATTTTTCAGATGTTTTCTCTCCATAATGTTTGACTCCAAATTATTAACAATCTTACCCTTTTCTCCACTCCTAAACTGATGTCACTCAGTACATTTACATGCAAACCTAAATCGAGCTTTTGGCAGAAGTCAGTCTAAGGATTAGCCTCCTGGCGAGAGCCGTATCCCAGTTTACACATCACTTCGAAAATCGAATTATTGAAAGAAGTGCGCTCACCGCCGCTACGGTAGGTGGCACCATGCGACCCTTCGCGGGGGCGTTCTTCCTGTTCGTGTCAAACAAAGAAACAGTTGCGTTAGTGAAAAAATGTAAAATGTTCTCTGGCTGCATGTACTGAGTTTTCAGAAGTTTGTCTTAAATGTTTGTAAATATTCAGATTTTTTTTTTAAAGAACAGTAAATCACATTGGTGGCAGATAATATCCTTCTATTTAAAAAGATCACCTACCTGTAGATGGCAGAAGTCAGAAAGAAAACTTCAGTTAAATTAGAAAAAATTGGAACAATGAAAATGTTTCTGTCATTTTTTGGGTGTGAAAGTTCAAATGCAAAGCGCAGTTTAAAAAGGTCTCAGTGATTTCTTTGTAAATTTGTGGTTTCTGATTGAAATGAGCTCTGAGGCCACGACTCAAGCAGCAGTCACTGACTGATCCTCAGGGCGACTTTTACCTTGTGCTTCAGTCAATTAGCTGCTCTGATCATGTTGTTTCATGCCAGTTAAAGAACCACTAGAACCATCTGTGGTACTATAATGATTTCAGCCTGCAGGCTGTCTGTAATAGGAACATAAAAGGAACATATCCCGGACTCCAATGAGTCTCTGCCTGGCTTTCAAACAATACGAGCAGACAGAGATTTGAAGAGGAGCGTCAAAAGAAGAGGACTTTGTCAGCTGATCACACCTGCAGTCAACTGTTGGGGTGGAGCATCAGAGCAGGTGACATGAAGAGGCTGAACAGATGGATAAGGAGGACTGATTCTGTCCTGGAGACTGAACTGGAGTCTCTTGAGTTGATTGTCAAAAGGAGGATGAAGAACATGATGGAAAACCCTCATCATCCTCTTCAGAACACAGTAACTCAACAACAGAGTGTCTTCAGTCAGAAGATTCTTCATAATCCGCTGCAGCACAGACCGCTACAGGAGATCCTTCCTGTCCACAGCTAGAACCCGCTACAGGAGATCCTTCCTGTCCACAGCTAGAACCAGCTACAGGAGATCCTTCCTGTCCACAGCTAGAACCCTCTACAGGAGATCCTTCCTGTCCACAGCTAGAACCCTCTACAGGAGATCCTTCCTGTCCACAGCTAGAACCTTCAATAACGGCTTCCTGAAAAAGAACTGAGCTACAACAACACTTAATTTCCCTTCGGGGATTAATAAAGTATTTTTGATTTGATTTGATAGCTTTTTGAAGCGACGGTATAACATGTGAGATTATCTTTATATTTACAGCGATAGAATCATGACTGTTAACATGACGTTCATAGGAATGTGCTTCTGTCTGTCACCATTTATTTAATATAAAGTTCAGACTGTTGCCTTGTGATCACTGATATTTTTTACCCATCTGTCAGTATATCTGCAGCTACTGTCAGTAACACTTGCTAATAAAGCTCTACTAATGAGTGTCCTTGTTTAGGCTTCTAATGAGAAATCATTAGGATCATTCTTCCAGACCCTCCATTTCCAAGCAGTTACTTTCTATGATGAAACATTTCAAGCTGCAAATTATAAGAGGTCTTTAGGGGACCATCAGATTTTCTCTGTGGTGTGACTCCATTGTTTAAGTAATGAATCATCAGTTTAGTGACAGTGACAGTCTTTAAAGCAGATCTAGGGTGTTTATCTGGGTAAATCTATCAGGGTAAAGTGTAAGTAGTTCCTCTTTGAGTTCCAAACTTCTACTTATCAGGGGCATGATTGTGTAGATTATCAGAATAATAATCAATAATAATAATAATTACTTTATTGCAGAGTAGTCATGTCCGATGTGATTCGTCTGTCAGCTGAAGCTGATCCCAAACAGCAACAAATCTGCAGCGCAGATAAAAGAATCAGGAATAACATGAATGACTATTTACTGTTTAAAGATGCAACATTTGAGTTTTCTCTTTTCAATTTCTAGTATCAAAAAAAAAATCTTGACCGGCCAATATCTGTCAATGAAATGTTCTTAAGTTGTCTGAATCGAAGCATCTCTGATGTTATTGCCCCCCGCCCTCCCCTGCTTGCTCTGCTGTAGGTCTTTTCACACTTCATGTCCCTAAAGAAACATCTGGAGAGCACTTTGAAGGACTTCAGATGCTCACCAGTCTCCTTGCACCTAAAGGCTCATGTTCAGCCAAACCACTGGTGGAGGATGTGAACACGGGTAAGTCTTAACTCGTGCTTTTTAATCAAATGTTCAGTTTAAATAAATATTAGCAAAGATGTTGTCATGAGGAAATGATCAACAGAAGCTTTCTAACATGTTACAAGCATGCAGTGAAAATACTGGAGATACTGAAGAAGAAGAAGAAGAAGAAGAAGAGGAGTTTGACTGGCAGGTTGAACAGGAACCCTACACAGAGAGACCTGATGAAGAACTGCAGAAATATGGTTTTGCTAACCAGAGATCAGGAGTATTTGCACGATTACAGGTAAAATCTTTAAATAAAGATCGTTTAGAGTGAATTTTAGCTTTTAAAAGCTGATATTAAAATATTTTTATTTGATGTGTTTTGAATGTCCTGAAAGGAGGAACTTGGTGACGTGATTGACGTTAAGGATCCAGATGGTACATCAGCAGCAGAGAGGCGTCAGGCCCGGCTGGAAACCGAGGCTTCAGCCTTCTCTCCTGACCATTACCTGTAAGTAAAACAGTCCATCAGACAGACGCTTTTATTCTGGGCTGCAGGTGACGGTTACCATCTCTGTGTCACTGCAGGGCCGATCTGTTTGAAGATGATGAAATAAATCGTTTGCTGAAGTTCAGACCCTGGTGGGCAGAGCTGAGTGTTTCCATTGACCAGGAGGACCAATCTGGTGAGAATTTGGCAATAATATGTAAAAATGTGATATTTAAATTTAAAATGTGTTGCTGAAATCAAGTTAAGCCTTTTGAGAAAGTCCCTTTAGGTTTTTGGTCCCAAGTCCCATTTCTAAAAGTCCCTGTCCACTGTTGAAGACACGATTCCAGAATAAATGCTCACTGTACCAAACTGGTATTTCTTCCCTTATTATTTACATGAGAGGAATACAGCATGATGCCTGGGAAAGACTCACAGTTCTACTAAAGTAAAGATCATATTTATTATTAAAACATGTAAAAACATCAAAAACAAATTGCTCTGTAGATAACTGTCCAGTTTATTTGTCTTCACACAGTTGGTTTACTTCTAATTGTATTATTCCTCTTTAGTATTTGGTGTCAGATTGACTTTAATCTGTTAATAGAATATTTCGTTCTAATAACTCTGGTTGTTCGCTGAGGTTTTGTTCTAGAACCTGATGTGAGAGGTAGAATTCATGTTTATATTTATTTTTATACATTTTAAGTCCTTATAAAACACTTTACACAGTGAAACATGTTGATACTGAATGAGACGAGATGCTGCTAATACAGAGCTGTGATTCATCTCTCATGTACTCACACTGCATGTTGGTTCCTTCTATAAACTGGAACAAGATGATAAATAAGTGACCCTGGATACCGAAAGTTAGTGAGTGTCAGACCCTCGTGAGGTTTCAGTAGACGTGCTGCTGCCTCAAGTTGTTCTTGTTGATGTAGCTGTTGTACGAGCTGCTGCCCGACTCATGTAGGACTGTGTAGAACTGGTCCAGAACCAGGTTTCAGTCCTTATTTCTGGACTTCTTATATCCTGAACTCTAGCAGAACCCTCACCAACATGAGCACCATCAAACTGACAGTCACTCTGTTGGCTGTAAAATCCTGCATTTGTACAAATCATGTTTGTAATGTTGGATTTCTGTGTGAACTCGATGTCCAGACCAGTTTGAGGGGACAGAACCCCCAAAACACGAGTATTTACTGTATTATAATGTGATAAATTGAAGTCCTGTGGGTCAAAGCCCTCTGTGTAGTAGTTTCTGGTGTTTGTACATGTCAGTGTTCTCATTTATATTTATAGTTGGATTCATTTTTGTTGAAAACACATTATTGGGTTGTTTTAATGTTTTTTGGCCAAATTTAAAGTTTTTTAATTCTCTATGCTGTTGTTTTAAATCTCCCCCAAATTCAGTTGTAAATTAAAAACAATTTCTGGTCAGTAATCTGATGGCTCACCGTTGTGTCGACCAGACAGTGTCATGGTTGACAGTGCATTAATGTCCAAAGGACACATCTGCCTTTTCTTTGTCCTCCTCTGGAGGAGTGAGACATCAGCTCATTTGTCAGTAAGCTGTAGTCCCTGTTAAAGTTCCTAGGGTCGTCTCTTTTCCCAGTCAGTTCTAATTCTTTTTAAATCAGCTGTTCATTTCTGTAGAGATGATAGCTGGCGGCTTTCTGCTTCATTCCTTTATGCAGCTTCTTCCATAGAAGTTATCACTTTTTAATCCCTTGCAATGTGAAACTGTTTAGTTGTCACATCCAGCTCTCCTAAAAATCTACCAGTTGTAGCGTGTTCACTGTTTAAGCTGGTGCACATGGCGACAGCAGTGCATCAGTGCAGTGTGTTTAAGGGAGGACTTAGATTAAACAGATTGAGTTGTTGTAAGAAGAATTGCTGTTTGTCGACTTTTATTCAGCACAAAAGCCCAACAGTTGATGAGCAGCCATCAGTCAGACCATTATTAGCTGAAGAACATTACAGTTTGCTTCATCTGCACGTGTTCGCCTGCTTCACGCTGCATTCTAAGACAGTCGGGAGCCCAGACAAAGATAAATGGGTCAAATTAAACTTAATGGCTTGATTGGCAGCTTGAATTGCATTATCCTCAGCTGAGTGTGAAGAATGGCGCCAGTCAGAAAATTGAAGTGGCTTGCCGTCAAAAAAGGCATGCTCATGATTTTAACAGTTGGTTATCTATTTCAAATAGAGACCTACAAGTCTCCTGTGCATTTTTTTGGCTTCTCTCAGTCTCCTTCACATCTGCTAAGTCTGATATATACGTATGTCACCTGACAGATGGATGTGAACACAGTGCTAATGAAGTAGAAAACAGCTCCTTTGTGCTATCTTGTGTCAGGGCCAGCTGACAGGCCCCAGCTGTCCTCTGGGGCCTGTATGTACGTAGTGGTCCAGGTTAAAAAGTCCTGACAGCTCAGCCTCTTTGGGTTTGTGGCAGTTTGCTGTAGATGAATAAAGAAATCTGATCTTTGACCAACGTAGCCATCTGTTGACAGAAACTACCCAAGTCTTCAGTCTGGGCAGGCTGTTCATTATGTGCCTCTTTGATTTGGTAATTGACACGATCACAGAGTGCGCTTACAAACTCATCTCAGACTTTGACGTCTGGCTTTGGTGACATCTATGGAGCATTTTTCAGCCCTCAGTGGTATTTGCGCCGTTCCGTCACACCATCTGGACATGAAGAGAGCACTGACAAGCCAGGCTGCCTTTCCAACTGCACAAATTAGGCCAGAAAATCATTTCCAATCAACAAGCATTTAAATGCTTTGTGCTAATACCCAGTAGAATAGACGAGGACTGTGACAGAGATGAATGACCATGGCGGTGGATTGTATCAGGACTGATTTAATAACGCTGCAGTATAAAGTTCTGAGTGTGCAGTATGTTACCAGAAAGCAGAATGGGCTTGTATCAGTCACAAATACAGCTGGAGTTTTATATACATCCATGAATGTGTGTTCATGAAATGCTGTGTGCATATAAGCTCAAATATTTGATACGTACTTTAACAAGTCATCATATCACTTTTTGGAATATTTTATGTATTTTTGCACCTTGAGTTCATTTTTCTGTGCCTGTTTGAAGAATTAGAAGCAGAATTTAGTGTCCGCTTGGCTGTGCTCTCCCTCTGCAGCCACACTGACTAGGGACTCGGGTAGCGTCCGCAAAGAGCTGACGTAATGCAGCAGGAATCTCCTTTGCTGCAGAGCCAAGTTCCCAATGCAGCCAGAGAGATATTGAGTGTGTTTGGTGTTTGCTGTTGTGAGTGCAGACCATGTGCACCAGGAGTTCTGAGCAGAGACTTTTTTCATGCAGAGAGAGAAATTGCTTGCAGCTGTGTCATAAGGTGCTGAGAGTAGAATAGAAAACAATAGAGTTGGAGCACATTGCTGCTGCTTTCCGTGTTAAATGATGCTGATCAGTTGAATGGGATTGAAGTCTGTTTGTTTCCCCACAGGTTTACCACAGATCCGTGTTAAGTGGATGTCTTTTAAAAGGAAAGCAGAGGTGTTGAGATATTGTCATACACTAAAAAAAACAAGTTGTTGAGCTGTTGGAAATGGAGTTGATAAAGAAAGATATCAGCATCAAATCGTATTTAAATTGTCCCCATAGTTTCCCATCAATGAACCAAACAGCTGCTGCAGATAGAGCTCACTGGTTGACAGCCAGTTTTTGCTCAAGTGAATTTGTGGAGTTGAAGAATAACGTGGCAAGAAGAGGTATAATTGATAATCTGTTTAACAAGGAAAAGGATTCACACCTTTATTGGTTTTTAAGACACTTTACCAATAAGGTGTTAAAAAACAATAACAAAAGAATGAAAACTGAATCATAAATATGAGAAATACATTCTTAATTTACATATTTCTAACATCTTTTTTCTTTGTTGCACACGGCCACTGTGTTAGAACAAAAGTCATTTTCACACATGAACACCAGAGATTCTGTGGTGAACATGTGAACAGCTTGGTCCAGCCTTCTGTTCCGACATGGAGATTCTCAGCTGGAGAAAAACTTTCATCGGCACTCACACTTTGGGAAATATTCACATTCCTTTACTTGCTGATCTCCTGAACTTCTTTTTGAGTACCTGGGGATAATCTCAACAAGAAGTGGTTTGAAGTCCTTCCAGAATGTCTCTTGAAGAATTCAGACCATCTCTGCAAGTATGAAAACAACTTGGTAAAGAAAAAATAAGAAGGAGCCGTATTGTTGTCTTTATTCTGTTTGTTACTGTTAACCTGCCTCCTGGATTTCATGTCCACTTACTGCAGAAAAATGGCCTCAAAGATGAACGTTTCCACCTTAATGCTGTGTGGATTGTGTTCTCTAGGTCATGTTCTGCTTTCTGAATAAAGTAAGTAAATTTCATACCAGAGACCTTATTTTTGGACACAACAAAGGAGCTAGACACACTGGAGGCGACAAACGACAGTGATCAGCGAAACTCATCGCAGCCGCTTTGAAAACCTGACACACGGGAGGCAGCAGCGACCAGCGACACAAGCCAGCAACTTGTTCAGTTCCAGGGCGAATGGCAAGTGTTCCATGGTTTTGATTGGCTGACAGATTGGAAGGAATTTTCAAGTATCGAAGCAGTTCAGGGGTGACTAAAAGCTAGATATGAAGTGTCATAAGATTTTGCTGGAGTAAAGTGAAATCTTACTTCTGACAAGACAAAAAAGATGTAAATTTCCTCCATGTTTTCCTGGAGATGACCGAGTAGCATCATGTCAGCTCATTGGTCAGTCAATGAAACCTCTGCTGATGGCTGTCGCTCAGACGATCTCTGGGATCGCGTCGCAGGCCTGCGTGCTCACGAAACAGCAGATTCATATGGAACCTTTGTGACCAGGACATAACACAAACTGATCGTATAGAGCAGCAAATATTTCCAGTTACACATAATGATTAGAAGAGCCACTGAGACAGCTGTGGTAACTCCAGAATTAAAGGTAGTAAATCGGATTTTGTAGCAAATTTAGACGTCAAATTTACTTTAAAATCATTGTATCAGCTTGTACCGGTCTTGTACTTATGGTGTCCAAAAGTAAAAGTTATAATATTCATAAATCATAGACCTGATGGGGCCTGAAGTCTATAGATGTCAAACTGAATCCGAACACTCAGCGCCATAGACGTCTTGACGTCTCTACAGCTTTTATTGGTTTAAATCCAGCAGCGTGACGGTCGGAACTAGTGGAGTATTGTGTTGAAGGTGATGCAGTTTTTGATCCAGCTCATTATTTTGGACTTGTGATGTCTTCAGCCTGACTTTGAGGTTCTTCTGGCGATTCTAGTGAAGATGAGCCGGATTTATTTGACCAGTATCTCTCGTTAGGATCTTCTGAAGACAGCAGGGAGCAAAATAAAGAACGATTCACCACATAAAACACACAGTAAGTGTTGATAGACGAACCACTGGCTGGGGGGGAACGAACTGACTAAGACGCACACTCACGAGTGCACATGCGCACACATATGCACGAGCGCACACACACACACACACACAAGTGTGTTTTGTTATCCTTATGGGGACCGTCCATTGACTTCCATTGATTTTAGTAACTAGATTTATACCTAACCCAAACCCTTTTACTAACCTTAACCATTACTGATGTATAACTAACCCTAAGACTAACTAAAACTCTATTCACACCATACCTATAAACCTAACCCCTAACCCTAAAAAGGGGAGTCCCCCTCATGGGGACCAGGCTTCGGTCCCCACAAGAACCCTCGGACCCCAGAAAGATAGTAAAAGTCAGGAAACGGGTCCCCAGGAGGTCAGAAATACAAACCCACACACACACACACACAGAGTATCTGAAGCATAAATCTGTTGCTTATTTTCTTATATTTTATTCAAATGTTGGAACGGTCTGTAAATGACTCTTTTTAGACATAAAATAAAATATCAAAAGTACTTTTTTGCTGTTGATTTTTTACTTTCATAATAGTAAAACGTTGTTCAGATGTTGCATGAATCATTGAAACATGAAATATTTACATCAAAGTCACTGATCTGCTTGAAAAATCTATTTACACAAAAACCTATTTATCTCAGCTTTTTGTCACCGACTCTTTTTTCACAACAATCACTTGTTACCCGAAAGAACCCCTTCAGAAAATAGAGCTTTTAGAGACAGACAGTTATGTATCAAGAAGTGTACAAAGTTAAATATAAGTCAAGATTAGAAACAACAAAGAGTTTTCTAGGAAAAAGTTGGAAAACAAGCTCCAACAAAATAATGTAATAGATGTGTGGTTCCTTGATGAAGAAGATCACAAGCTTTAAGTAGAAGTAGGAAGTCTGGATAGAGCCAATACACTGAACATGTTCTTTAACAGGTTATTTATTCATTATGTTTTAAAGACTTGTTGGATTCAAGCTGGCTCTATGAAGCTGTCCCCTTGTTATCCTAATATGTGTTTGTTTCAGTCTGTTTATTGTTGAAATTATTTGATGGATAGGGTTAGGTATTTATTTATAGACGAGGAAAAATAAAAATGTAACAACATTAGTTCTTTGCTTTTTCAACATATTTTTCAAATAGGTTTTTATGTTTACTTAGGCTGGCAGCTTCCGTTTTGAATATGATGTACACATAGCTTATTTTATAATTATCACATCTTTCTACAGACACTTGGTGACAGTCCATGGATTGACTCTGATGTCCAATGTGATGGCCATGTGCAAATAAATCTAAAATACCCAGAAAACAACTTTTAAATCTCTCAACTGTAGTGACGACTTTATGAAGGGCCGAAACCCAAATGCACATAAATAATGTTCTGATCGTGTGAACAGTTTGATAAGCAAGGAATTTTCTTTTGTGTCAACTTTTAACTTCTTTGACCTCTTTTCATCCAGCTGTGTTATTCACCGAGGAGGAAAAAGTGCAGCTTCGAAAATTCACGAACCGCTCCTACTTGCTGGACAAGACGTGCCGTTACCAAGCGTGGCTCAGCCTTGTTGACATTCTGCTGGCTTACTCTTATGAAGTGCGCTCTACGGAGGGCGAGCACAATGTGAGTATGGGGATTTATGCGTGAAGAGGCAGTGCTTAGTCCTGGATGAGTAAACCTACTATCCTCACATCTGTCAGACCACCTCTTCCATTTGTTCAAAGCCCTAAAGAGATTACTGGCAGATTCCAGTTCTCATTTCAGTTATCTCTTTGTCACGCTTGTATAATGGCTGTTAAAAGGCTGGTTTTATTGTCAGTCATTTCACAGCATGTGTATAGGGTTTGATATTACAGAAGGATAAATGAGAATTCAGCTATGAAACCAAAAATTGTTATGAATAAAAAATGTTGTTTTCATATCGGATACTGTATTATAGAGAGAAGCCCTCACTAATTGACCATATATCAAATGCTTTGTTCTTCCAAGGTACTTTATCTGTTTGAAGTATTTCCCGTCGGCTGTTATTATAAGAAATGTTTTGTCATACCTTGTAGGTGGAGTCTCCGTGGACTATCAGAAAACTCAGTGGAACTCTCTGCTGGCTGGAGGTGAGTCGGATGTCCCACTTATACTGTATTCAGTTTTTTTAAACAGAGGATTAAAACAGGTGTGTAAATGTGTAATTAGACAGCTGCAGTGCCTGATCTGATGCCTTTCACCATGACATTCAAAATCTTTTTTTTGTGTTTTGACCCCCATCAAGAGCAAACAATAAAAATATATGGGGTGATTTTATTTTATTTCATGCAACTTCTGCAGCCTTTACAGTAGTGGTGAGAAAACAAGTTGTAAGTTAAGCCATCCAATGTGACAACACTCAGTCTATGAAGCTGCTCTGCAAACTGCAACACAAACATAAGAGTTTGAGAGGCAAGTTATACCTAGAGAAAAAGACAGATGTGGTGGTGAGAGGGAGGAAAAAAAGAATTGGTTTCTTAAAATGGTGCTTTTGAACCAAAATGGACAGTCATTTTTATTCATACTTCCCACTGGAAGCACTAAACCAGTGTGTCTCCTGTGCTCAAACAGTGGCACTAATTAACTCATTCAGGGCCACTTTGAGATTTCATATCCCCCTCAGTGCCAAAGATATTTAGCATGTAACAAGTTCATATTCAGCGAGCAGCTGCCCCAGAATGTTTTGCGGGTTTTAAGCCAGTAGAAGCTGTAGAGACGTCAAGACGTCTATGGCACTGAGCGTTCGGATTTAATTTGACGTCTATAGACGTCAGTGGCACTGAATGAGTTAAAAGTGCCAGTGTAAAACTCCACCATGAACAAAACATGAAAGTATTTAATAAACATACCTGCTCAAATTGGAAATAAGATCATCAGACATCAATATGACATCAGACGTTTACTGCACAATAACGTGCTTTAAAATGTTCCTTCAGATGCGCTTGAATTTAGGCTTTAGTCTATTTTTTGGAAGCTATCAGAAAACATTTTATTTGAACATAATTTCAATTTTTTTTTATTTCTCTGATCTCTGATCATTCACATTGGCAGTTAGACACATACGTTCAGTTTTATCTGACCATAAACATTGTTAAAACATCTGATTTATTCTGAATAGATTTGATTTCACAGTCACATACTGGTTACATAAAGATAATAGTGCTATAAACAGGGTGTGGCTCAGATAGAGGGAGGTAAATGTAACATAAAAAGTGAATCGTCTCAGTGTAAAATCTTCATCAGCCTTTATACATCTTTCCACTTATTTCTACCCATTTAACCTGGTCTGTGCGGTGCAGAGTGCGCGGCGCAGCAGGATAATTTTGGGGGGTTTGTTAGACAAGTTTTAAGTAAATATAAAATAATTTTGGAATATAAATACACAGTATATCATTTTGACGAGCAGCTGATTGATGTAGATTTGACTAGTTAAAGTCTGTTTGCTTTTTCTAATCAAATGAATGATTATTTAACAAAATTTAAATAAATAAACACTTTTAGAAAAAAAACTTGGTAACTTTTTTTAACACAAAGGTTTTTTTTATATTTCCTGAGAATTGAATTAACCGTGTAACCATAGAAAAGCTGCAATCTGATTCTGATTTAATATCAGAACAAAAAGCAGAATATAAATGAGGCACTTCAAACGTTACACATCTGCTGCTGTTTTCTTTGAACAAAGTTCTAAATTAAACTTAAATTCTACCAAGAACACAACAGCAGGTTGAAGTTTGAACCACTTCTGTTCATACAGACTTATGCTCAGTATGATTTTCTTCTTATTCTAGTTGCTGTTGTGGATTGTTGTTGACACTCAGAGTTACATGCATGTTCTCTCTCCGGCCCACACAGATGTTACAGAGGTGTAGCAGTCAGTTGTTGTATATGTGTTCATGAGCACGTTAGAATATTTTAATAGGTGTTGGCTGTGTTCATACAGTCACCATGTTTTATCTCTTAACTGAGGGCTCTTGGAGGAACTCAGCTACATATTGAGAGGTAGAAGTTTCCTGCTCTGGTGACAGTGAAGGAAAGATCAGTCCTCACCTTCCTGGCAGCTCCCTTAATGCTCATCAGGCAGCCAGCAGAGCTGTCAGCTCCTATCAGCATATCCCCTCTCTGTCTAACCCCCCCCAGCTTTACCATCTCCTCCCTATATAATCTCTTCAATAGATTTCTCTGTTTTTGACTGGAAGTCTGTCTGTCAGCGCTGCTTTCTCGTTCCACCTTCCTGTTAAATATCACTTTTCTATGGCTGACTTTCGGTTGCTGGACATTCTGCTTTCTTTCTCTCCTAACCCGACCTCCCTCAACACACACGCACTGTTCTACACACCTCCCTCCTCACACTTCATGTTTACTTNGGAGGGACCTAGTGAATGACCTGCAGAGAGCTGGGACCAAAGTAACAAAGGCTACCATCAGTAACACACTACGCCGCCAGGGACTCAAATCCTGCAGTGCCAGACGTGTCCCCCTGCTGAAGCCAGGACACGTCCAGGCCCGTCTGCGGTTTGCTAGAGAGCATTTGGATGATCCAGAAGAGGATTGGGAGAACATCATATGGTCAGATGAAACCAAAATAGAACTTTTTGGTAGAAACTCAACTTGTCGTGTTTGGAGGGGAAAGAATGCTGAGTTGGATCCAAAGAACACCATACCTACTGTAAAGCATGGGGGTGGAAACATCATGCTTTGGGGCTGTTTTTCTGCAAGGGGACCAGGACGACTGATCCGTGTAAAGGAAAGAATGAATGGGGCCATGTATCGTAAGATTTTGAGTGAAAACCTCCTTCCATCAGCAAGGGCATTGAAAATGAGACGTGGCTGGGTCTTTCAGCATGACAATGATCCCAAACACACCGCCCGGGCAACGAAGGAGTGGCTTCGTAAGAAGCATTTCAAGGTCCTGGAGTGGCCTAGCCAGTCTCCAGATCTCAACCCCATAGAAAATCTCTGGAGGGAGTTGAAAGTCCGTGTTGCCCAGCGTCAGCCCCAAAACATCACTGTTCTAGAGGAGATCTGCATGGAGGAATGGGCCAAAATACCAGCAACAGTGTGTGAAAACCTTGTGAAGACTTACAGAAAACGTTTGACCTCTGTCATTGCCAACAAAGGCTATATAACAAAGTATTGAGATTAACTTTTGTTATTGACCAAATACTTATTTTCCACCATAATTTGCAAATAAATTCTTTAAAAATCAGACAATGTAATTTTCTGGATTTTTTTTCCTCATTTTGTCTCTCATAGTTGAGGTATACCTATGATGAAAATTACAGGCCTCTCTGATCTTTTTAAGTGGGAGAACTTACACAATTGGTGGCTGACTAAATACTTTTTTGCCCCACTGTACATGCATGTTCTCTCTCCGGCCCACACAGATGTTACAGAGGTGTAGCAGTCAGTTGTTGTATATGTGTTCATGAGCACGTTAGAATATTTTAATAGGTGTTGGCTGTGTTCATACATTCACCATGTTTTATCTCTTAACTGAGGGCTCTTGGAGGAACTCAGCTACATATTGAGAGGTAGAAGTTTCCTGCTCTGGTGACAGTGAAGGAAAGATCAGTCCTCACCTTCCTGGCAGCTCCCTTAATGCTCATCAGGCAGCCAGCAGAGCTGTCAGCTCCTATCAGCATATCCCCTCTCTGTCTAACCCCCCCCAGCTTTACCATCTCCTCCCTATATAATCTCTTCAATAGATTTCTCTGTTTTTGACTGGAAGTCTGTCTGTCAGCGCTGCTTTCTCGTTCCACCTTCCTGTTAAATATCACTTTTCTATGGCTGACTTTCGGTTGCTGGACATTCTGCTTTCTTTCTCTCCTAACCCGACCTCCCTCAACACACACGCACTGTTCTACACACCTCCCTCCTCACACTTCATGTTTACTTGTACTCAGATTGACTGGATTGGTGTTACTGTGAATCCCCCTGCATGCAGCTGCAGACCTTATTTACACTTTGTGCTGAACAAGCCCAAGGGAGAGTGTGATCCCTGTGACACTCACTTGTAGCACATATTTAATAAGAAGAAGAGGAAAATAAACCTGAGATAAATGTCTGTTTCTTCTGGCTGCATGTCCATTAAGGCAGAGAGTGACTGAGAGCAATGGCAGGGAAGCTGCAAATCAACAGGCCAGGATTACAGAGGTGTTTTGTTATTTCTGGATCACCATTATTGGGATGAAATTGAATGAACATTTTGTATCAGGAATATTGGGGAAAATATAATCATCAATATTCTTGTAGCCTTAAAGTATAGAAAATTAACATAAATGTATTTGTACAAGTGCATATGACTGTACAGATTTTATTTATGTGTTTGTTATTATTATACATTGCAGATGCAGTAGTACAGCTGACGTTAGCATTACCTGTAAAGTAGCAAGCAGAGACAGAGGACTTGTCCTCATCACGCTGACGTTGTACTCTGGAAGGTTAAATATCCCTGATGTTCTCTCCCTGCTGTCTCTGCATTTAAAGCTGCAACTGTTGGACAACCCAAACCAAATATGGTAGAAAGAATAAAATAATAAAACATGCTAATGCTAACTTTAGTAACACTTAGCATCCATTTCATCCCTACTCGACAAAGGAGGAGTTGGTTGGAGTAATTCATAATTGGATGCACACAAGTTTTTCAGTTAGTAACCAGGGTATAAAAGAAACATCCTAAACTAAAATATCAGTTTGAAGTCAGTTTTTTTCTGTGAGCTACATGTTTGTGTTCATCTTTACTTCCCTCACTCAGATTTTTTTGGTCTTGTGTGGGTCATTCTGTGACATCCTGTTCTGTATCCTGCAGACATTCAGCTCTCTGCAAGATGTCTTGGTGTCATTTGGAAGGAGGGTTTTGTGCTACCCACTTCACAGACACTTTGCTTTGGTCACCTCTGCTATTTGTGATACTGCAAAGATTCTGCAGTCAGGTGAGTTGCTTGAAAGCACCACTCCACCAAACACAAACAATTTCATGTTTATCTTTTGCAAACTGATTTTGATTTTAAAAAAAAACTTGAACAAACTTTTTAAGTGAAAGTGAATAGTTTTCATCTACCTTGTGGTTTCCTCTAAACAGCGGTTTGATATGTAAATGGGTTTATGAATGTGCAGACAGAGAATCTGCTGTGTGCCTGATAACAGTGGGATGCGGCTCCATTGTAAGTGGATGATGCTGAAAAGGCAGCCTGACAGGCAGCACGTTGTCTTTGTGTTTTCCAGCAGAAACAGCTTGACAGCTGGACACAGAGCTCAGAGAAAGTGTTTTTGGGGCACACTGCAGTGAGTGTTTTTGAAGGTAATATGCAAGCAGGAGAGCATCCAGGCTTCCACGCCTCGGGGAATGAAACTGGGATTAGTGGAGAACGGGGTGTTGACTTTGATATCCTGATGCTCAGGGTAATCTTTAAATCAAAAGCTCCCGCAGATGGCTGTGAGTCAGTAGTGTAAACACACTCTGGATGTGTGAGGGCTGAGATTATCCAGCTTGTGATGATTCTACCACTCGTAAACGGCCGCAAATTAACAGTCTTTTAAGGCTTTGATAACATTTTCTCGCCTCATTGAGTAGGAAGATGAGATGATTAAGAGAGTAAGGGGGAAAAAACAATTAGTTCTTCTCTCCTATCACATTCGTTCTCTTATCTTGGATCAAGGTTTTCATGTTCAGTCCAAGTCAGCTCAGAGAACATTATTCACAATCCAAACTCTTGACTGCTGATATAAAAAGTCTCAAAGCGGGTGCCAAGGCTGGGTGTTGTATTGTAATTATTATTCGTACTCCCTGCAAATGCAAACATTGTACAGCTGTTATTAACAGGGCTTTTCTTTAATGAAGTGTAACACTACAGTAATTTGTCTTGGCATATGTCTGAGGGTGTGTTTCCTCCCAGCATTACTTTACACACTAATTAACTTGTCATAATAGGGAAAATGGAAATTGCTCCCTCTTTATTTAAGTAGCTGTTAAAACAAACCTTCACAGGTATTAGCAAAACAAACCCATTAGCTGTAGTACACAGGTTAAGGCCATAGAGGAAATGTTATCCAGCAGTAAATATTTAAACAGCCCTCTGGCAGTGTGGTGCACATTCTGGAAGAGCTCCTGCATTCGAAGTGGTTTGTAACTCAAGACTCACCAAGCATGTAGAATAGAGTAGTGAGCCTGCAGGGGAGGACTGAAGTTAGGACGTGTTAAGGACAGCTTTGGGGTCATGCAGCTGTCATCACTTCTCTGGCATGACAGGACAAGAATTGTCCAATGTGGCAAATCCAGCTGTCATACATCTCTGCTCTTCATTCTTTCAGACATTTTCCCTGAAATACTGAGAAGTCTGGAAAGACATTTAATCAAAGATAATCAAATGGGACCTCGGACCTCGTTATAGTGTGCTGATAAAAAGTCAGTAAGTTTTAAATCTCAGCGTGAGTTGGGTCATAAAGTGCTGATTGTCTTTTATAGAATGAGATCAAAAGAGTATGTCTGTGTGTGTGTGTGTGTGTGTGTGTGTGTGTGTGTGTGTGTGTGAGTTTGTATTTCTGACCTCCTGGGGACCCGTTTCCTGACTTTTACTATCTTTCTGGGGTCCGAGGGTTCTTGTGGGGACCGAAGCCTGGTCCCCATGGGGGGGACTCCCCTTTTTAGGGTTGGGGGTTAGGTTTATAGGTATGGTGTGAATAGAGTTTTAGTTAGTCTTAGGGTTAGTTATAGATCAGTAATGGTTAAGGTTAGGAAAAGGGTTTAGGTTAGGTATAAATCTAGTTACTAAAATCAATGGAAGTCAATGGACGGTCCCCATAAGGATACCAAAACACACTTGTGTGTGTGTGTGTGTGTGTGTGTGTGTGTGTGTGTGTGTGTGTGTGTGTGTGTGCGCACATGCACAGCAACTTTTAGGGGTAAAAGTAGCATCTCTGATCAGATATTCTGGGCAGTTGTATCTGACACTGTATAAAGTCGTGTCTCTCACATCTTCCCATCACATCCATTCATCATCACCTGCTAAATCAGATCATTACAGAACAGTTCCTGCTGGATTTCCTCCTTTACAACAACTGTTTCTACTCTTATTGTGTGTTACAGCACAAAAACATTTTAGAAATGCTGTATGTCTATTTTAAAGCCTTTCTCAGATGGTAAATGCCTTATTCAGGTACTTGTGCCTGATTCACTGCATTTTCACCACCAAGAACAGGGTCTGAATGATTGACATTAGTGATGCTCCAATCAATCGGCAACCGATAATTATCGGCCGATCTTTGTGGAAAAGTATGGGATCAGTGATCGCCGATCACAGCCTTTAATAACCAATCACAAGTACTGATCACCTTTGTGTCAGCAGACGCTCTGTGTGCTGAGTAGCGCCCCTTCTAGATTAAGCTTCAGTGTGACTCTGCCGTGTTGCAGAGAGGTAACCTGAGCATGATGAGAGTATCAACGTCTATAAATCACATCCACTGCAGGGAAGTCTTTGCCCTGATTCCTTTATTCTTTTACTGATATTAGTTATTCTCTTTGTCATAGTTTTCAGCCAGTTGCTCTAAATCCTTGTGTGCAGCTTTTTGGTGAGAAGCTGGAGACAGCGGGCGGGCGGGGGCGAGTGTGTCTGAAAGATGGTTTTATACTCCAGGAGGCATGTCTTATGGTGCGTTCACACCGGCCCAACTGTCAACGTCCGAAGCGTCAAGTTTACATGTAAAGTCTATGGTGGAGTCCGTCAGACCAGCGTTAGAGTCGCTTTGTGAGCATTAGAAGCGTCAACTTTCAAAGCGTTTCAGACGTACAAGCTTGAAATGCGAGCAACGTAGTTCAGCTAGCTGAACTTTTGATGCTCTTGAAGCGGCATGCCAACCAGTCAGAGCGTCTCATGTTAGTGACGTAGTGACGTCACTGCATGTAACCTGAATAAAGCAGGAAGTCTTCATACAGGGAGCGGGACAGACGGAAGTAGCGCTGGAAGAAAACCTCATCCATATGTAGCTCCTGGAGCAAATTGTTTAACTCCTCAAACTCAGAATGCATCTGAAGAATGGGGTGTATCCACCAACGGAGTAAATAAAGCCAAGCCACTCTCTCAATATGATCCGCCATAGCTCAGAACATCCGATAACAAAGGAAGCCCCGCTTGCGCTTTTTTTCGTGACAAGCTTCATATTTCAAGCATCAAACTTGAAGCGTTATGAACGTTGCTTGACGTTGACAAAGCAGCCGGTGTGAATGCACCATCAGAGACGATGCTGGTGACATAGACATGAACCGCTTTCAGCCAATCACAAATTTCAAATGCAGTAGCCACCTTTCAAACCTAAGAGGGCAGCACTCAAATGTTTTTAGATCAAAAAGTGTAGAATTTAACAAGTTTACATGAAAATGTCAAAAAATGCTCAGAAACTGAAAGATTGCATTAAAGACCCACTAATACAGTTTATAAGCAGAAAAAAACTGTTTTGAGGGCGAGTTGCTCTGTCATATTTTTAAATAATGCCCATAAATGCCCTCTGGGTCCTTATCGGCCATTGTTGGGTCCTTCTCCTCTGGGTGTGTCCAAACATTTGCCTGTTGCTCTGACAATGTAAAGAAAGTAAAAATAACATCATATTTAGTGTTTCTGTACTGGAGGAATTTATTTAATAGGTAAAATGTATTTATGGAAAAAATATAGAAACAAAAAATATGTTTATTGAAGTCAAGACTGTTAAACGGCACATGAAAGAAGGAATCGGTAGCACATCTCAATAGGTAACATATTTTGACAGAACACCCGTTCCAGCAACAGCCATCTGAGGCACGGCTGCAGAAAAGTTATTTAGTACTAGTATTTAGTAGCATTGATATTCCCAGTGCAGTCATCCTCCCCACTCATATAGATTTTTACCAAGTTAATTCATCGTACGAGTCAATGAAGGATCAAGATATTGAAATAATTTGGAGTTCAACGTTTCCTCCAGTTTTCCACCATTTGAGGAATTATTTCCCCCAAATGAAAAAGAAAAAAAAAAGAAAAGAGCAGAACTCAGAAGCATCTTTGTTTTTGTTTCATATGATCCAAATCCTGATTTCTTAGGACAGGGTTCTCTGCATATGATCCCATTCTTAAAATGAGAAACAAATGTTTTTTTTTTTTTTTTTAGGTTTTCCTCACTGTGTTTTATTTGGAAAGTCTGTGTCAACCAGCTCTGTGGACGTTGAGTGAAGCAGTTTCTCCTCCCCTCAGTGAATTGTTGGCCACATTACAAAGATATTTATATGACTGATTAGAGAAAGTTTGCATTTTGACCTGTGGTAACTTTAGGTCGTTTGTCAGAGTAAAAGACTCAGATTTAGTGTGTTTATGTGATGCGCTCGTGGCAGCATGCTAATGAAAACCATTTAAAATCAGAACCATAGTGTAGCTGTCTGGAATGTGACCTCGTCATCAAAGCAACATGTTTTATTATTTCCATGCACTGAATGGAACATGACTGATATCAGTTTGTTTTTAAACTCTTTTCTTAAAACATGCTAAGCATATGTTATTATAATAATATGTATAGCTTCTACATATTTGTATTTTGTAGAAACCACAAGGTTTATTTACTCAAAGGTTTCAGACTTTCTTCGTTTTTTTTTTGTTTTGTTTTTTCCTTAATGCAGTTTTATAGCAGCTCTATAAGAATTCTCATGACCAGGTCGATGCTCTGCTTCGAGATTTTCCATGAACACGCCACACAAACCCTCTGCGTAGGAACGCTGGTCAAATACCTTCAAAACAAGCAGCACATACGGTGACCAGGGATTATTTACTTTTTATTTACTTCTAAAATTGTAGAGAACTGCATGTTTTTACAAGAATGTAATATACGTACACTGTGATAAAATGCTGTTTCCAGAAAATTGCACTTCTCATTTTTCATGATGCGTGAGACGACATGGTGAAACAGCTCAGTAAAGATGTTACAGTCCCTTCTGATACGCGGCCCAGCTTATGGAACTGAATCCAGTCAGTAGATCGGAGGAAGGTTCCAACACACTCGTATGAAGAGAGTAAGAACTCTGCAGCCAGCGTACAACAGCAAGTTACCTCATATTTCCTCAAGTTACTCATGCAGCAGCTTTAACAACTTCCTGTTAGAAACAGAGCCTCCTCCACGGTGGGTTCATTGTGACAGAGGCTTAAGCTGAGATCAGGATTTTCTTACTTAATATTCTGTTAAAGTAGTTTTGCCTTTGCTAAGGGTGTATCCAGACCAGAAAAGTCCTTTAGTCTGCTTGTTTGGTCCGGACCAAAAGCGGACTTTATTTTTTCGTTTGGTGTGGTTCCTATTCAGACTGCACATTTTGCAAGTGAATTTTATTTTGTAAACACATCCACACGTGTGACGACCTGTACTCCCATTGGACAGTTGTGATTAGGGCGGCACTCAGAGCACAGACCCGGATATGGAGGAAAACATTCCTGCCCTGCATGTCATAGTTCTGTTATTGAGCTGCAGAGCTGAGTGTCAGCAGCAGAGATCGCTTGTGCGCATTCAGACCTGCATGGAAGGTGCGGACCAGCGCTCCAAGCGAACTCTGGTCCGCTTAAAGTGGACCAAACAGTGCAGGTCTGAATATATCCTAAAAGTCCCGTGTTTGATGTGTTATTACACACCAAATAAAAACTGTCATTTACGTTCATTCCTCTCCAGTTTTGCCACAGATCGTTGGTACTGGTTCTTCTTTTAATGACTTGTGTATTGAACAAGAAACGGTTCAGGTAAGGTGACAGTCAGGAACCTGGTTTGACTGTAAAAATCCCTTTCTAGTTCCTCCATCTGATCTCGGCTCTATAAACCCTGGGAAGGTTTGTTCTTAACCACAAATTAAATGTAAAGTTTTGGAGGTGTAGCTGTTATATATTAGCTTTAGCACAGTGTGAGTTGGATGTTAGAAAGGATTCTGGCACTCGGCTTCTTTTTCCCTCATGTCTCAGATGAACCACTTCTTTGCTTCTTGTAACATATGGATTAAATTATTGTGCAGCGTACTGGGATTTCCCTCTCATCTCCTGCCTTGGCTTTTATGTATGGAACAATGACTGCAAGCTTTAAGATGGATGCTGTGTCTTCCAGAAGATATGCTCTCCTGTCATCTTTAAGACTGAGTTCAAATAACAGCGTTTTTCCATTTGCCTGCCCTGCTGTGTTCGTGTGTTCAGGGAAAGCATGCGTCCTCAGATGTCTGCTGGATATCCACAAAGTCTTCAGAGAGAGCGATCCGGCCTACATACTGAATGATCTATACATCACAGACTACTGCATCTGGATCCAGAGGGTCAAGTGAGTTCACCCTGTCTCTCACACACACACATCTCAAAGAGAATTACCTTCAGAGCTGCCATGAAGTGCCACTTATCCTCCTTTAATGCATCAGTTCTGTAGAAGGCAGGATTAGACGAGTCGTCTGTGTCAGTAAGATGGAGAGTAAGAGATGGAACTTCATTTGTTTCTGTTGTTCTCTGCAGCGACATCGGCATCAGCGAATCTTTAGAAAGCTTAGTTTGTAGATTTATGTGTAGCCACTCAAATCTTCCATGAGTGCAGCTCTCCACCGTCTCTCATTTCTCAGAGGCTAAAGGTCCAGTAGCTCTCTCCTCCACTTAGTTCATATTTAAAGATTACTTACACATTTTAAATGTGAGCCTGCAAGCACATTTTTTCAGTAATGAGCTGTTTTACTCTTGGCCGGCGTTCAGCCGAGTGGTGCGCTCATCTGGGAAAAAGCCCAGTTGAAAAATGTGTGGCTGATGTTGTAGGCTCTGCGCCCAGATACAGACACGATAAAAGGTCTGTAGGGATCTAGTGTGACTCCCCCTCCTGCTCAGCACTCCACCAACTCTGGACTTTTCCAGTTGAACTCTTGAATTCAACTCTATAAGGCATTCAAAATACGGGTATAAAAGAATCAGGAGTGATGTAGTCTCTGTTTTTATAGGTTCAACTTACGTGTTTATAACCATTCTGAGCTTGTAGAACATTTTTCCTGAAAGTTTCCAGAGATTTTTGTTATAAATCAGAGTTTGCCATCCAGAGAAATAAATCTTCCTAAAAGAAATAGAGTGCACGTGTGAAGGAGAATTTATGTGTATTTATAAAAGATTGATATCTGAAAACACTAAGAATATAAGTGTTTTTGTGAATATCTGTTTAGAGTATCAAAACAGGAAACTGTTTTTAAAGTTCCTACCCAGAGTCACTCCAGAGTGACACGTTGGATTCCGGCTTCTTTATAACTCACAATAATTAGATTGATAATTCTGTCGTAATTCAAACTGTCCAATCAGGGCGAAGGAAAGATGAGCGTGAAGGCTTTACTTGACTGTCACTGGAGTCGTGCTGACCCACAGAAACAGATGAAATAACTTTGTTTTTTTTCCAGAACAGTTAAAACTCTAATTGAAACTTTTGCATCCAGCCCGTTACGTGTTGAAGAATATCCAGCATTTGCACCTTTTACCCAAAGGCTACGTTCGGACTGCAGGTCTTAATGCTTAATTCAGATTTTTGTGAGATTCAATCTTTTTCCAAGCTCGTTCATATTGCCAGTGAAATGCGACCTGACTGTGACTTCCTGTCTGAACAGAATAAGAAGGAACAGTGACTCCACACACATAATTATCTCAGAGACTCTTTAGTTTTCTTTGTCATTGGAACCAGGTTTGTTTAAACTCGCACTCTGACGTTTCTTTGGAAACGTTTTCAAGAACCGCGTGATTCCGATAACACCCCTTTAGTTCGGCCTGAACAGAGCTGTCTCCCCAAATATTAATTAACTCAGACACTTCGGTTTCTCGCCATTGACTGTTCTCTACGTCGGTTGTTTGCTTCCGCCTCCTTGATGCAGAATAGTCACGTATGTCGTGTATTGATGACACACAGGTCGGATAGAAGCGACCTAGTGGTTCAGACTGAAGTCGCATGCCAAAAGATCAGATACGTATCAGATTTAGGACATGCTGAAGTGGCCTGGGTCACATTAGGAAAAATCTGATCTGTGTTGTTCAGACTGACATAAAAAAATTGGATTTGGGTCACTTCAGCCTGCAGTCTGAACGTGACCTAAGAATCACACAGTGTTGGACATTTCAGTGTTTTGGTTTGTTTTCTGCTGTATACAGTGGGGCAAAAAAGTATTTAGTCAGCCACCAATTGTGTAAGTTCTCCCACTTAAAAAGATCAGAGAGGCCTGTAATTTTCATCATAGGTATACCTCAACTATGAGAGACAAAATGAGGAAAAAAAATCCAGAAAATCACATTGTCTGATTTTTAAAGAATTTATTTGCAAATTATGGTGGAAAATAAGTATTTGGTCACCTACAAACAAGTAAGATTTCTGGCTTTCACAGACCTGTAACTTCTTTAAGAGGCTCCTCGGTCCTCCACTCGTTACCTGTATTAATGGCACCTGTGTGAACTCGTTATCAGTATAAAAGACACCTGTCCACAACCTCAAACAGTCACGCTCCAAACTCCACTATGGCCAAGACCAAAGAGCTGTCAAAGGACACCAGAAACAAAATTGTAGACCTTCACCAGGCTGGGAAGACTGAATCTGCAATAGGTAAGCAGCTTGGTGTGAAGAAATCAACTGTGGGAGCAATTATTAGAAAATGGAAGACATACAAGACCACTGATAATCTCCCTCGATCTGGGGCTCCACGCAAGATCTCACCCCGTGGGGTCAAAATGATCACAAGAACGGTGAGCAAAAATCCCAGAACCACATGGAGGGACCTAGTGAATGACCTGCAGAGAGCTGGGACCAAAGTAACAAAGGCTACCATCAGTAACACACTACGCCGCCAGGGACTCAAATCCTGCAGTGCCAGACGTGTCCCCCTGCTGAAGCCAGGACACGTCCAGGCCCGTCTGCGGTTTGCTAGAGAGCATTTGGATGATCCAGAAGAGGATTGGGAGAACATCATATGGTCAGATGAAACCAAAATAGAACTTTTTGGTAGAAACTCAACTTGTCGTGTTTGGAGGGGAAAGAATGCTGAGTTGGATCCAAAGAACACCATACCTACTGTAAAGCATGGGGGTGGAAACATCATGCTTTGGGGCTGTTTTTCTGCAAGGGGACCAGGACGACTGATCCGTGTAAAGGAAAGAATGAATGGGGCCATGTATCGTAAGATTTTGAGTGAAAACCTCCTTCCATCAGCAAGGGCATTGAAAATGAGAGGTGGCTGGGTCTTTCAGCATGACAATGATCCCAAACACACCGCCCGGGCAACGAAGGAGTGGCTTCGTAAGAAGCATTTCAAGGTCCTGGAGTGGCCTAGCCAGTCTCCAGATCTCAACCCCATAGAAAATCTCTGGAGGGAGTTGAAAGTCCATGTTGCCCAGCGTCAGTTGGTGGCTGACTAAATACTTTTTTGCCCCACTGTACGTGTAAACAAGAGTTCACAAAAATACTTCTAAATTATTTTTATTAACACATTGTAGGAGTTGTTTTCTCTTTCTAGTAAAAACTTGAATTTTACTGGTAGATGGGTAGATTAAAACAGAAGTTTTCTGAACCTTTTTAGTATTTGATCTTTTTGTTTTTGTTGACACTTTTTTAACTATCTGACAAAAATGTCTCAGATTAAATGCATTTACAGAAAACTAAGGACACTTAAAGACAGAGATCCTTATTGCTTTGAATAAATAAATAAAATTGGTGCTTCGTCTGGTAACAAGAAGCACCATTTCATGTATTTACTTCCTTCTAACATGTAAAATATATCAGAGATCTTTTATGTTTCATTTTATAATAAGTAACATACTCTCTTGGGTTAAAAATACAAATAGTAAATAAAACTTTTTTAAAACGGTGCACCCAACTCATCAGGATCAGGTTGAAATCAATGTGTTTCTGAAAAAATGAAAATGTTACAAAAAGGTGCTTGTTGTTATTTGATTTGGGTCCAGATGAGTACAGAGTGTCTTTCAGCTCCGCTTCAGACCTGCAGGCTGGTTGTTATGGTTCCACAAACTGGCTGCAGACACCACACCTTCCCTGGAGATGTCTCAGTAAAATACTTTGTTTCTATAATGAATGAGACGTTTGTAGAACATTAAACCACAATTATTAATAAAAGGAAATGACTTAATATTGTAATTGCAGAATAATTAATTTTCACAGCTTTTAACTCGTTTTCAAAGACACAAGGAAATTTGACACACATGACATGAAACTGATTGTTACACACATTCTGTTGATCGGTTTAATGTGATCAAAGCAAATAACACACATTTTACTAAAATATCTACAACTTTTTCACATTATATTCAAACTATTTTATGACGTCCATTTTCAGTATCAACCCCAGTTTAGTCAAACCCCCCCCCTTTATTTATATTTCTTCTCTACATCGTTACCAACAGCAGATCTGTGATCATTAATAATAATTATGTTACTAATTGTGAATGATAGAAGTGTCACACACTGGAGCTGTGTGTGTGTGTGTGTGTGTGTGTGTGTGTGTGTGTGTGTGTGTGTGTGTGTGTGTGTGTGTGTGTGTGTGTGTGTGTGTGTGTGTGTGTGTGTGTGTGTGTGTGTGTGTGTGTGTGGGTTTGTATTTCTGACCTCCTGGGGACCCGTTTCCTGACTTTTACTATCTTTCTGGGGTCCGAGGGTTCTTGTGGGGACCGAAGCCTGGTCCCCATGAGGGGGACTCCCCTTTTTAGGGTTAGGGGTTAGGTTTATAGGTATGGTGTGAATAGAGTTTTAGTTAGTCTTAGGGTTAGTTATAGATCAGTAATGGTTAAGGTTAGGAAAAGGGTTTGGGTTAGGTATAAATCTAGTTACTAAAATCAATGGAAGTCAATGGACGGTCCCCATAAGGATAACAAAACACACTTGTGTGTGTGTGTGTGTGTGTGTGTGTGTGTGTGTGTGTGTGTGTGTGTGTGTGTGTGTGTGTGTGTGTGTGTGTGTGTGTGTGTGTGTGTGTGTGTGTGTGTGTGTGTGTT
>SSNP01000057.1:2143901-2166191 GCA_006937955.1 Pachypanchax playfairii | reverse complement strand
GTGTGTCTTAAATGATTAAAATTTAACATTTCAACACATGTTAATTTCCTGTATGATGGGAATTAATTTCCTTCCAAACCACGAGGCATATTGGTTCCTTTAAACCTTTTCATCTCACTCTTCTCTCCAGTTTGCACATAATCTTTCATCAGGATGTTACATTCATCAGTCTGACTTAAATACTGAGTTTTTTATTTTTATCCTTTGAATTTTATAAACACACACACTACTTGTGACAGGCAGCTCCGAACTTCTGATAATTATTTAGTGAGTTATTATTTGTAGATGTTGTTTGCACTGTATCTGTCAAGTCAAATATTTTTATAAAGCACATTTAAAGAAGTGCTGTACAGTTAAACATCATCACAAGGTACTAAAATAATAAAACCATCAAATAAACAAACTCCAACATAAACTACATGTGAATCTGGACATGTTGATGTGATTTGGTCTTGTCGTTCATCTACAACTTTAAAAACAAACACTAACATTTTTAAATCAGTCCTGTAAAGGCAGCCAGTGTTAAAATCGGATCCTACTGAACCAGTTACAACCAGCCAGTTAATGCCAACATAAGCTATGTTTACATGGGCATATTTAATCGGAATAAACGCCCAATCGGAAAAAAAAGACGTCATGTAAACATGTCAATCAGAATGTTTTGATCCGATGCAGCCTGATCAGAATGAAATTTACTTCCGATCGAGAGGGGTGGTTTTGTCCGATCTTTATTCGGATAGACGTGCATGTATACACCCATTAGGAAAGAAAGGGTGAAAAAAGCCCACTACGCATGCGTACAACTTCAGCGTGACGTCTTTCTGCTTTCGCAGAGCCAAGTAGAAAACATAGCGGGAGGTAAACAGAAGTGGTCTGCTGGTGCAGTCATCCTGTCATCCTGCTCTCCTCTCCTGTGGTGGAGGAGCAGTAGCAATATGTATTCAGCCTCTAGCTTGGTTAATGCGACCAGTAAAAACCCAAACATAAAGGTAATCACCTGCAGAAGGACCATATTGGGGAAAACGTGAGTCAGCTCGTGCACACTGGGGGGGCGGGAAAGACGTGCAGAAAGGACGGAGTTTGTTTACTTTTTTTTCTTCCCCCGGAAAGACAACTCGCTGTGCGCATGCTAAACTCATTGAACCTGATCGAGTGCTTGGTGCATGTGTACTCATGGCATGATCAGATCATTTCAGTTAGTGTCCATGTAAACAGGGATTTGGGAATTCAGATCGACCAAGATTTTAATCAGATTGGGGAAATTTGGCGCATGTAAACGTAGCTAGTGACACTATCACAATCATCCAATCAGGATGTTATGAAAGCCTGGATGGCCTAAAACAAGCTTGATAAGATGGCATTTATCTTTCTGGCAAAACTCAAATTTTTATCCAAATAACTCCGACATTTTAACCAAAATGTTCTATTTAATTGCTCAATGAGCCAAAGTAAAGATGACCTTTTGGGTTGTAGAACTTCAGTTATACTGTTATTGATAGACAGGACAGTCATTCCCACAGGGCTGAATAAAGACACAAGGGAATGATTTCAGAGTGATAGTTTGGAGGTTTCAGGTTTATAATTTTGGTTAGTAAAGTGTTGAGGTGATATAGCAGAGATGTATAAACAGATTAATGGAAAGCAAGTGACGTGATGTTTGATTTAATAACAATCTTGTAAGTTTTACAAAAATACTGACATATTTCTGGGGAGTCCTCTAAAGGAGCATTACCAGGAGGGTTAGCAGCAGAGTTAATGTTAAACAAAGAGTGTCTATGATTATCAGACACAATATCTGAAAAGTACTTAGTTTCTGCTATTTAACACAATAAATGAAACATGAAGTTTTTTTTTCTTTCTCATTTTTGTTCAGCTCTCCTACAAACCCGTCTAAGCTCATGAGTCATACTGTTCAGCCAAGGCTCAGTTTTATGTTCAGAACTTCTGGTTTAAGAGAAGCAACAAAGTGAAGAATCTCCAAAATGGACAAATTGAATTAAATGAGAAAAGAAGGGACTCAGTACTCCAAGTCAGTGAAGGCTTGTTCAAATATTATAATATTATTATTATGTTAATAAGCTGTTGAAAAGGACTCTGCTGTACACGTAGTAATCACATGAGAAAACCCTGCACATGAACCAGACACCAATATCACCAAGATACGTCCATGTTTAGGTCCATGTACGAACTGAGTCATATCAAAAGAGTAGGGCCGGGACTTTAACCCGTTAATTAAGATTAATTACACAAAAATAACGCGTTAATTTTTTTAACGCATTTTAATCGCACTTATTTAAGCACCGCAGAACATCTCTCATGAGTTTCAGCGGACCGATTATACTGGAGCACCTACCAGCGTTCATTATTTAGGACAACAACAAACCACAGTGAACATGAATGAAGAAGCGACCGCTTTGATTGGCCCCCGTGGATGGGAAGTTTTGTTATAAAAAATGACTGGATGGAAGCGTGGATAAGAACATGTGTGCAAGCTATGCAGCAAGGAATTTGCACATCACCGCAGCACATCGGGCCTGAAGTATCAACTCAATGTTAAACATATAGCAGCTAGCGTGGACGTTAGCCCGACTCCGAGTACAAGTGTAGACATTTTCTACACTTAATGCACTGGTCTGTTGGACTTGGTTGAACAAAAATAAACAATATTTGTTGCTTAAGCTTATGTGTATTCAGTCATGATTCAATGGTATACTAAAAATCAGTTTGAAAAAAATTCTCACTGTTCTCTGGTCAAATATTTATATGCGATTAAAATGCGATTAATTTTGATTAATTAATTACAAAGCCTCTAATTAATTAGATTAAAATTTTTAATCGACTCCCGGCCCTACAAAAGAGTTAAAAAAAAAAAAAAACCTCATCTGCCAGATGTGTATCAAGAAAATATACTTGGATTCTAAAAAAAAAAACAACAGGAATTTCTGTCATAATGTTGTAAAAATTCAGCCCAAAACTCTGAAAAGTCAAGAATATTTTCATTGGCCTGTAAACGAGTGCACCGGGGTCGGTAAGTTCATTTCAAACACAAGCTGTTTAAAGATCATGTACACGTCGGTTTGAAGTTTATAAACCTCCGTCTTGTTGTCCCGAGGAGTTCGAATACAAGGAGTTGATAAAATAATACGAGTTAAATCAGGACGAATCCAAGTGTCCCGACATGTAGAAATCATTCAGAAGGACTAATCTAGTGTAAACTAGTCCTATCTCAGTCTACACATGATCCAGATCCATCTGGGCTGCATGGCTTAGCAGGTGGATCAATTTCACATCTGTGAAGACCTGACCAGCATCACACAGGTGCTTTAATAAACACCAAGAAACATCTGGACCAAATCCATGGAGAAATCCTTTAGATGTGCTTTCAAAAAGTCTATTTCCACTTTATCAGCGTTTTCCAAGCTGCCTGGATCAGATGTTGCGTTCAGGTACTGCTGCTAACACAGGAAGAATATACAGTCCTTGACATCCTGGGTCCGATCCTCACGGCTTTTTGACATACGATAAGATCTAAATCAGAAGTCGATGATACACCAGCGATGCCGGAGCATGTTGGATAAATGCACATAACAAACAAAGTGGGTAACAGCTGACAGACACTGAGAACGGCGCCATCGTGATCAGTGTGCCAGACGATGTCAGTGTTTAGGCACTGAAGGATGGCGTCTCTGTGTTGAGCTCTTATTCCCTTCAGCTTGTGAATGAAGTATTTGCGAGTTTCTCTGAAGGACTGCTGTGCTTATATTACATTGATTTAGACATCTGAGGACAAGCGTTATCTGACATGTTTTCAAGAGCTCAGACTCGAGGAGCGAGTCGCTCTCGCAGCAAACACAAGCCGGATGAAAGAAATCTAAGACTGTAATTTAGCTCTGCTTCACAGACACAGGCTTTACACATACACAAGTAATCTCTCTCTTCCCAGAGTCACTCAAAGACTTTGACAGATGGAGCCGTCTTTGTCTCGCTAGAAGTTTTCCAACCTTGAAAAAGCCGCCCCTCCACAGTTTAATGAAGGCGAGCCACAACAGCGGTGTAGTAATGACCGAATTGTGTACAACATTATCCTTCCCCCCTCACGGACCCAGTCTTTGTATTCACCACATATAGAGCTTCTCCCACCACAGAGGGAAGGAGGGGAGAGAAAACAAGCACGCCTCTCCAGCTCTAACTCAATAATGACTTCCCAAGGGGGAAAGAGAATACATGGCAGCGTTTGAAGTGGCTGTACTGCAGGGGGCTCCTCTGCCCCAACCTCACTACAGGAAGTTCTCACAGGGAGCCCGGGACCTAAACAGGCTCCTTATAGGCTGCACACACTCATCGTCCTCATCACTGAAGGTCACTGTAACGTCCTGATGTCCCCCACTTGCTTTTTGAAAAAGTAATTTGTCACTTTAGAGCTTTGGGACTTTGTCCCTCCAGAATAAAGTGATTTCTTTGTTCACACATGTTGATACTTTCCTCCTCTAACGGTTTATTTGAAGATGGAGCCCTGCCTATGCAGCACTGTTCACCACGGCTTTATTTTGAAATGTGACGCTTTATTAATGGGCTACTGCTTTGATATACATGAAACGGATGGATCAGTTCACCTCTTAAGGCTGAACGATTTCATTAGCATCCTTTTCCATCCAGTAAAGAAAGAAGTTAGAGAAAACTTGTAAAATTATTCTTTATAGTTAATATGAATCCGGCTAAATAAACCCTGAAGAACCCAGAACAAGAAGCCTTGGAATTTTAAACTATATACAATGTTCTCATCTGTTGTCTTGCTTGTAAACATAAGTAAACATCAGTTTTTTCATGTGTCTAGTAGAAAAATGGAGGCAGAAACTAAAAGCTGTGAAGATTTGAAGCTTTTGATGCCGTATGTGAAGGGATGGGGTCTTTCTGACTGGTAGCCAGTGGTCTGACCCCTCCTTTCCACCGGACGCATAAGCTGTGTGTAATTTAATGTTAATGAAGTTTAATACATGACGGATAGCCGTCATTAAAGTCTGTGGGACTGTTTCTACTGGGCGCGAATCAGACGCGCCTCAGAAGCGTAGCGTTGTGGTCCTCTCCTAAATTTACACATCAGTTCTATTTTTTACACATTACACCTTTAAAATGCATCAAGCTCAGCAGTTTAGTTTGGACCAGACAGGAAATCAGGCGTTCGTGAAAAGTAAAATACCTAGACATTTCAAAATAAAGGACACGTGCAGATTTCTGTTTGCTTGACTACGAAAAAACACATCACCTGTGATTGTTTTGAAGTCAGTAAGTGGAGTGTTTGTGCACGCTTGTTGTTGCATGTTGCGTGATTTCACAATTCTCCGGTGATTTCATGATCTCCTGAGATCAACTGGATGGAAAAGTTTTGCAAGTGATACACGTCTAAAATGCTTCCGGGTGGGAAGGGACACATTATATTACGTGTCCGGTGGAAAGGAGAAGTTACTGATCAGCTGAGAAGGAACAGCTGATCAGTAATCACCAGAATCGACGTGCTGTTGAACCGAGTCACAGCCAGAGTTTCCATCTGTCCTGTCACACATTTTTACTTATTCTTTTATTTTTTAACAGAGAATAACTACATCAAGAAATTATTTAGCAATTTATTAATAATATTTTTGTTATTTCTAGCTAACTAACCCATCTGATTCTGGATGGATTGGTGCAGCGCTTCATCAGTGGGTTCTAGTTAGTAACCTTTAGTGAGTCCTAGTGCAAGTTAATAAGTTTAAAAAGGGTTTGAGTCTTTTCATGGAATTTGATAACTGTTTATTTTTAAATCTGTATCTTTGGGATGAAAATTGTGAAAGTGCCCAGATGTTGAGTATGTTTAGCTATTCTCATAGAAATCCTCCTACTAAGTGGATTTTGTGTCCTGACGTTGCCATAATGTAGGAGAAACATTAGTGGGTGAAGATGTGACCAAGAAAAAAAGTCCCTTGTGTTCCGACACCTTCGTTCACTTGTTTTTTTTTTCCCCGTTTCGTTTTACTTCTTTTCATCATTCAGAAAGCAGTTTGTGTTCCATGAGAATCAGATCTGTTTACACAGTCCCTCCTCAGGTCTTCAATGAGTGCACAGTCTCTACTTGCTGCTTGCACAAACACTATTCACCAGAACAGGAGCTCATTAGAACTGCACAGTAATGGGGATCCACCCTGGTGCTCAGCAGTAGGTTAATTGGGCCAAAGAGGGCAAGAAGAACCGAGTGTGTGTGGATATAAAAGAGAGAAGAAGAAAAGCCCCTCCACACACTCACACGGCTCACACAGAATTCCTCTGACCCTGAATGGACACAGCCTGAATGGCGGTGACACACAGAGGTCATTTCGTAATCACCACAGCAACGGGGGCGGCACACATGCCCCAACCACACAGGGAGGACAAATAGCAACCACTTTAGGTTTTGGCTGCTCGGCATGCGGCTCCAGCATGAATAATGTGCAGACGGGCTCCTCCACACAAGCTGATGCCTTTACACACACGGGGTCTAGTAGGAGGACATTCATCAGCACCTCGCACCCTCAGCGGTCTGTTGTGGCGTCCGTGGCAACACAACTGTAAAACCAAAGTAACAGGAAAGTTTTTAATGTCGTGCCTAATGAGGTGTTCTCCTGATCTTTACAGACTGTAGGTGACTTTTATTGAGTGTATTAAAGTCAGACTTTGTACTTTAATTCTTTTTACAACCGTTTTAGTTGTCCTGCTTTCACTCTGCTGGATCCTTGTGTGGATCATGTTTCTTCATTCTGCATCATGATTGGTGGATTTCTTTCTCTCTTTCTGGGGTGCATGAGACGGCATCACAAACACTAACAGTATAATATGAAAATCACTCTCATACGGTGCCACGAGTTGTCTCTGTTTCTTGTGTGTACGTGTCAGACAGGACAGTCTCCTTCAGTCTCTTATCACCTCTTACAGGGGGAGCAGCAGTTAGGAGGAAGAGATCAGCAGCTCATGGTCTTAGATTATTAAACATCCATACTTCATTGAGCCTCGTTGCCTCTGGAAAATGAGTCTACTTAGTATTCATATGAGAAGAAGATTGGTTTAATGGGGATTAGATTTGTAGATGGTTATCCTGTGGCTGGGTCTTTATAACACAGCGCCAGTCACTCATTGCACGGCTAACGCTGACGAGTTTATAGTTTGATGTCTCTCTTTTTGTTTAGTCCTACAGCAGCCTACTGGAGGGGTAACGCTTCTCTAAAGTTTCTTCCTTTTCTCTTCATCCCAGGTCCAAGAAGATGACGTCACTGGTCGCCACGTTACAAACAGCTTTGCTTCAGAAAAAAGACTTGAATTTGGAGCTTGATGAGCTCGAGAATGCAGCAAAAATGGTGATGGAAGAAGAGCAGCAAGCTAGTGATGCTCCTGAATCCTTTAGTGACAGCAGCAGCTCAACCTCCGAGAGCGAGGATTCTGAAACTGAAGAACACGACTGCTCTGAATCTGAGGGAGGAGGAGGAGAGACGTGCAACGACAACCCCCACCAGCTCCAGCCCACCTCCTCTGTTCCTCCTATCCTTCACAAACACTCAATCTCACTCTTCTCAGATGAAAAGAGGGAAGCAGACGCCCGTAACTCCGGTTCCGAGGGCAGCAGACAGCTGATCCAGGAACTGGGTGAACAGTTGTCAGAGGAGCTGAGAGTCTCTGAGGCAGAGAGACGGTCCTCACAGCTGAGCGATGCTGCAGCAGAAACATCTGGTAGTTTGTTAGAGCTGAACCCTCGCAGAAACCCTCTGCTCATCGTTCAGACACAGGAAGACCAGGACTCCATCAGCAAGGTTTGAAGACACGCAGGTTTCTAAATATCTTCATTTACAGAAACGTAAACTTGTTGATTTTACTATGTCAACATAGTTCAGTTCATTTAGTGCACCATCCTTATATAATGAGCCTGTTTATGTTTGTATTGTAGAAAATGGAAGAACTAAAAAAAAAATGTTTTTTTTATAAATTTCCTTTTATCTCATTTTCATGCTGTAATACAGTTTTTGACCTGCCAAATAAATAGTTTTTCTGAAATTTCCTCCTTTTTATTTGTCAGTAGCTCGACTACTTGAGCTGACGTGCACATGTAAGCTGCTGCAGGATGTTTGTACACATTTCATTGTTCATAAGTCACTCAGCACTCAGAGAGTGTGGCAGAGCCATTCTTTACCTAATAAATAGCAGGAAAAGCCTTTCCTAAAGCCTCGGCATTGATTGAAGTGGGAAAGACTCCGTCTGCACTAAACGGTAGCGGAGCACGCCAGATTGGATTGATTGATTCATCCGGTGCGAGTAGAGAAGTGCCGCCACCGCAGCTCAGTATCATCAGCCGTGTCTAACAGGCGAGCAAAAACAAACAGGGAAGCACATGTCAGGCAGATAGATGAGGGGCTTACAGAGATAAGAGCCGCCACCAGACAGGCTAACAGCTGAGGTCACCTGCTCCGGGGTCAGGTTTGTATTCTGTCCCTTTATGAATTTACTGTATATCAATTACTTGAGAAGAAAATTTGACTATATAAATGACCTAAATTTGTGATTTTTTTTTTTCTGTGATTGGTTACAGCTGGCAGAGGACGTGACTGATGATGCTCAGCGGCGTGTTCACGAGGAATATAATCCCGTGTGAATGATCTGGAGCCACTGGAGATGGAGGCTCCTTGTTTTTGTTGTATTGTGTTACAGAGATGGATGTTGTTGTTAAGCACCTCCCAGGAAGAGGCAGCCTCATGCAACAACCCCGTGGGGACCAACACAATCATTACTGTGGTTGAGATGAGTTACGCCGTGAATGTGGGCTCATTTGAAACCCCTTTGTTCCGGGGACATGAGTTCTGGGACTACAAAACCCCACAGGCCGTGGCTCCTCTTCCCTGCTGGGCATTCACATTGATTAAGTGACACGAGTCTCTGTCGTCATTTTTCCTCTGAAAGTGCCTCCATATTCCTCCATTAGTGCTGCCGTCTGACTCAGAGTCTGCAGCCACTTTCACTCGCTTCTTTCGTAATTAATTCCCTTCGCCAGCAGACATTTATAAAGAGGCAAGTCTTCGGTTTAATGAACATCGTTGATAAATTATACAAGACAATATTTGACTGGAATTTGATAAATCAACTCCTTTCTCATGTGAGTGACTCTATTAACCCTCGAGGGGTTAAGGAACTGGTTTAATGTCTTCAAGACTGATTTGGGTCATTTTTTTAATGAGCCAATTAGTCACAGCAGGAGTTTAATTGTTAACACGGGTCCACTGAGGCTTGTACAGTTCAAACAGGCAGGAAAATGTGACAATAACATCAGTTTATATACTAAAAGGTCTTATTTTATTCAGTATCTACTCCATGAACTTGTAACTCTGTAAACTGGAACCATCAAAACGTTTCAAACAGTTTTTTTCTGTTACCAGCCACGTTATGTAACATCAGACTGATCTGCTGCTACTTTCACACAGTTCATGTAGGATCAGTTAACTTGTTTATGAATGTAAAGCTGCATCTGAAAACCAGATGTGTGTAAAATTAACTAAGAAACAGGTTCTTTAATTACTGTAGTAGAATTCATCTCTAAATCATGTTTGTTATAAATAAAAACAGCTGCTTCATGTTGACATTATTTTCAGGAAACAGTCATTTAGCTCATTTTTTGTGAACATAAACTCCATATAAATATGTTTATTAATACTGTAAGCTTTGGTGATGTTACTCCCTGCATGTGTTCAGCTGTGCACAGTTTCTCATGTCAGTCAGGTGTGCATGTGCATGTGCATGTGGAAGCCTGGCCATGTGACGTTGCTGTATTGAAACTGTTTTCATGTTAAACAGAATAAACCTGCTTCAGTAGCTGCAGAACGCTGGTGGTCTGTTTCCTTCCCCTCAGTTCACAACACAAAACAAATTAACCTGAAAAGAGTCTGAACTTTCATTTCTGACCAGCTTCATACAGTATATCATTAATCTTACATGCATTTATAACTAAGTTTTAATATCAATGTGCTGATGTTTGTTCATTCCACAGTCTTCAGAGAAAAACTATCAATCATCCAGTGATACTTTAGAAATGTGTCCAAGTCTGCTGCCAGCAGGTTTTATTAGAAAGACTAACAACCAATCACAGCAGAGAATTCCTCAGGCTGATCTGATGTAGAACATCCTTCTTCAAACTAATATACAGGGCTGTGCAAAAGTTTTAGGCAGTGGAAAAACCTCCAAATGAAATCAATATTAGTTGTGATCAGCTGTAACTTCTAGATGCACGTGCACCCAGTTAGTGAAGGAACTTGTCTACAGATCTGCTGTCTCTTCATGTTCACCACAATTTAATCCATGATGTTGAGTTCAGGTGTTCATGAAGGATAAATCTCCATGACAACTAACAGCATCCTGCTAAATCAGAACTACAGCAATATTTAATTGATAATATTGATTATTTCTCTGCATTTGATCCATCTGAGTAGAAGAGGGCAGCCATGTTGTCCAGGGGGAACTTTCAGGTTCAGTATCTTGTCCAAGGAGGATACTCTGATGCGTATAGCCTGCAGGGACCCGGATCAGACTCTGACCTCCCTTTAGGATACAGCTGCCTCCTAAATGTCTCATCAGAACAGCTGGACCCCAGGAAGTCCCTGACTTTGTGCAACCAACACTGTTCAGAAGGAAACTGATGTTCACATCATTGATGTGACTCACATCGTCCAAATGGATAAAATAAACAATTACAGTTCATATTTGTAAAATCATTTTCATGATGTAGCATTTTGTCATACCTGCCTAAAACTTTTGCACAGTAATGTACTTATTGAAAACGAGTGTGCTGTTGACGGGACTAGTGATGGGACTCACCAGCCTGCTGACCAGCGTCACATCCAGACCAGGAGGAACGACTCTGACTGACAGGAAGCTGTTTTACCAGAGTTCTGAATAACTAAAGCAGGAGTGTTAAATATCTATATAGTTGTTGTATAATCATGACCTTGTTTCCACCACTATGATTAGAACTTTTACATTAAGGTCACCGTGTGACAAACATTCCTTCTCTTGTTTGTGGATAAAGGCCGTACCAAGGACTCAGCCTCCGGTTGATTGTAATAGAAAACTCAATCTCCTGGCCGTTCCTGAGAGGCAAAGTGATTCTGGTGCTTGAAAAGATTAATGGCCCTCTAGAAGAAATGAATCAGGTGCTCTTCTGGGCCTGAGTCCTCAATGGGCGTGCAAATAGAAATCCCTTTGTGCACCAGCTCTGTCACATGGTTGCTTCGCCACGTTGTGGAACGACTCGTCCTTTTTGTGGCCTTTGTGCCTCATCGTGTCGTTCCAGGCTTTGACTGACGAAGAGACCTGGAGCGGCTCGCCAGAGGGAAGCAGGTGGCTCATGCTATCAGCCCTCTTGAAATGACTGGCGTATGGTAATGAAGGAGGCTGACGCTGCTGACGGGTGGGATTATCCAAATGGGATGTTTGCATGCTCTTAATCACAAAAGAAACAGTGAAATTTGCCCTTACTGTGGGAGAGTGTGTGTGTGACGGCATCCACTTGTCATCAGCAGCGTTGCCTGGCTGATTCACTCTAATTGGTCTGAGCAATGTCCGTTAAATCACTCTCTAACTCTGGGAGGATGTGTGCTATCAGGCATCCTAATGCTGCAAATTACTGCTACCAGTCTGGAGCAGCAGGAGCGTGCAGGAGCATTTATGGCTTGTTAAGTTTGCTGTTAAAATAGACGAGGTTTCTAGAACAGAAGCCATGTGTGGAGCTAGAACCCGACCTGCTGAGTTAACCATATACTCCTCCACTCATTGCATTACAGTGCTCCCCCCCTCCGCCCCCGAGGACATTGCAGCTGAGACAGAGTACAGCTTGTGATAATTTCACACTCTACAACACTACATCCTTAATGAGCACAATCCACGAGTTGTTGAGTGTCTTTTGTCCACAACAGTTGTTCCTTATCGAAGCCAGTACACGCTTCAGCGTACGTCTCTCTGTGTTCCCAAACAGCTTCAGTCTCGTGTTTGTTTCCCTCGATAAAACAGCTGTCAAACACAATTAATATTTCACTGAGCGAGCATGCTGGAGAGAACCTCCAGGCGCTAAGGGAGTTGGAAACAACAAACCAACGCTGTAGCTTCCTGCAGTTCTCTCCTCTGTTTTCTTCCAACGTGTCTGTTGTAGATTTCTGGTTTTAGTGATCTGCCTTCATGACACAGGAAATCAACTCTGAGTCTAAATCCAACACACACAGTCCTCATACTGACTCAGACTGTGTGGTTACCAAGGTCAAGGCCTCTTGACTGGATCTTTTCTCCGACATTAGAAACAAGATTTATTTGACAGAAAACAGAAAAATCTGTCAGAATTTCAGAGTTAAACTCTCAAAATAACCAAAAACACAAAGTTCAACATGGTCTCATTTAAATTGGACACTTCTTGGACAATAAACCTGCAACCAAGACAGTTTTAAATAGCCTGAAGAGACTGAGAAACAATCTCCAGCTTCAGGCAGGGACGTGTCTAGAAAATCTTTGTTGGGGGGGGTACAGATTTCTAAAAGGGTGGCACATAAAAATGGGCCCATAACCTCTTAAAAAGGTCTTATTTTTACAGAATTATAGACCCGTTCTCATAATTTAATTGTCTCCCATAAACCAAAATGAAATAAAAATCAGTCAAAGCAAAATGTCAGTGGTTCACTATCATTAATCATTTGCTTTGATACTTTTGTTATGTTCTGTACCAGTTGAGAATTTGGACCCAAATGCAAGAGAGCAGTCACCAGGAGTAGAGTAACAACAGTATTTAAAGGTGTGATGACATCCCTGTTTAAACTGGCGTAAAGCTATTTCATGTAGTAGATATGCCCGCATATGTCAACTCACAAAAGAATTTGATTAAAAAACTAACAGGGCGGGGGTGTACGGGCAGGTCAGAATCCTCTTCTCAGCAACACGGTTCCTTTCATTAATGATATGTGGGTCTCCCTGGCTGACTTCGCTCTGATTGGCTACAACCATTGCCCGCAGCAAGCCTTTCTTCTCGGCTCCGTCAACAGTCCAGTAACACGGCGAGTGGATGTTTACAACCGTATATGTTCGAGCCTGAAACGTCTTCTGAGGAAGACGGAGGGGTGAACACATAAAACTCAACTAATCACATGAGCGAATAAACAGTGCTGTCAGATGTTATCAATGAAAATAGATTCACAATATGGTATGATAAACCTGTTGCTCACGGACATTGTTGCTAGAGCGGCTATCACATGCTAGCATCATGGACTCTTCAGACCACGAACAAACGTTTATCAGGCAAGGCAGCATTTTATTAAATAAATAAACTTACGGGTATTGACGATGTGGTCGCCTCCTTCAGGGTTGGTAAAGAATTTTTAATTAAAATCAGTTTCTTTGACAATCCCAACTTGAATTCACCCAAGTTATGGAAGCAGTCCTCCGTGAAGTGAGCTGAACATATTTTCTAATTGAGGTTATAACTGCGTGGCACTTCTCCATAAATGAACTTCAGCCACTCTTCTCTAGTTTTTTCATCCTTCGGGAGTGAGTGGAAACTTCCAGCATGGGTTGAGCATCCTTGGACACAACAGGTCCCCGTTTGCGTAGCCATCTCTTCTCAAGAGCAGCAGCACAAGCTAGCGCAACGTAGCTAACGGTGTATGGGCTGGGGGGGGGGCGGATTGTTTACTTCACTGTGCACTGTTATTGGATGCTATGAAATACGTAGGATGAAATGCCACGTAGGAAAAAATGGTGCTTTCTGATTGAACCGTTTTTTAAATATGAAACAAAGCGGACCGCCCACAAACGGGAACTTTGATACTCGCTTTGGACGTTCACACGGCCTCATCAGTGCACAACACATCATGATATACCCCAAAAAACTAATAAAAGTGCATTTTGATGTCATAACCCCTTTAATAATGTCAGTAATGAAGAACCAAAAATTTACTTACAATAAGTGGAGGAAGTGCTTGGGGTGACCGGATGGAACGGAGGGGAAAAACGAGCACAAAACAATCCACAGTGAAGGGTAAGTCCAAAAATCCAAAAAACGCCAACAGAAATTCCACAGTCCAAGACAAAACGGACTTCCTGTCACCTCTCAGATCATCTGAGGTGGATTTCTGTGGAAAGACTTTTTAGATTTTCAGATTTGTTCAACGATGACAGAGTCCACTTTGGATCTGGTCCCACTGTAAGTAATTAGTTTATTATTCTGGTCAGAACTAATCTACATGTATCTCCAGACCGAGGTTGTTCAGACTCATCTACTACATCTAAAACATTAACTATTCAGAACCAAACGTGTCGTTACAGGTAAAAGTTTCCAATCAACAACAGGTGATCTGATCTTCATCAGTTAAGTTGGTTAAGTCATGAGGAATCCATGTGAGACTTTTATCCTCCTGAAAAATGAACCTGTTTAGGATGTTATTGAGCCTTTACACATCAAATAAATAATAAAAAACTTCATATTGTCCAAAAGATGGAATAAAAGCAGCTACACAACTTCACACACTATTTTATTATCGATGATCTTTCTGGTTTTTCTTTCCTGTTCACGTATGAATGACTTTCATAACTCAGATTAAATCTACTTCTTACTTGATCCAGTATCAAGTCGTGTATCTGTTTCTTATCTGTGTTACAGTACTTGGCCCCCCAACACATCCCTGGCTCTGAGACGAGGTGCCTGAAAGCAGATACCCACATGTGTTGCCACGCCAGTCCTGTCAGCATGTCACGGATCATTTGTCCAACATTATTCAGTTGCTGTTTTTCCAGCATGCTGAGGTGGAGATTACATCTATGTGGTTTAGAGCGGTGCCTCCCAGCTGACACGGAGGATCAGCAGTGAGAAGGATGTGGTGGTGTGTGTGGGGGGGGGGGCACTGCAAGCACAGCTCAAAGGAAAGTGTCTCTCTGAACTTCTCACTGACAGTTTCTACTCATCAAAGAACCAAAGTTAAAGCAAGTCAAACATTTCCGAAAGCGTGTAAACATGGTGTGAAAACCCCCAAAAACTCAGACTTACAGAACGGTTCTAAACATGAAGATGAGTGGCAGCGCGCTGGATTCTTCCGACGTCAGGGCAACTAAATTTGCATGTTGTGTTTTAACGCTGTGTCAAACTGTAAGAGGAATGTCAGATCAGATCAGAAACAATCATGTTCTATAGTAATATCTGCAGGCTGGCTGGGAAACAGGAGCAGAAAGCTGAGAAGCAAGTTTTTACTTGTAAACAAGTGTGCTGATGACCTTTGAACTCTGGAAAAGTGACAGCTTCTATTTTTTCATGACCTTTTAGATGGTTGTAATAGTCTGGAGGGATTATGGCGTGCCTGCGTGCACTGAAAGGGGACTTTGATCTCCTTGAACTCGTGCTGAGAATCAATCAGAATGAATTGTGCACGTTGTGACAGTTTTTTAAGATTTCAAACTAAGAATAAAGGTTCGCTTCACACGGCCGAGTTGCTGATTTGCCACAGTTTGGCAAAAAAAAAGAAGCTTGTGTACTTCAAGAGAAATACATTTAAACATGCTCGAATCTTCCAGAAGCTTTAAGGACCGGGCAGATAGTCTGACAAGTTCAAAAAGAAAGAAGGAATTTTACTTTTCGGGTTTCATGTTTTCAACAAATTTCTTCTTCTTGGGTTTTACAGCTAAAACGCTGCACATTTCAAACGTGGCTACAATGACGTGTGTGTACTTTTGAGTTTGTTGACGTGTGCACACAAATTTACTGGCTGAAGGATCAACATCACACACTGTTCAAAGTGCAGCAGTCAGTTACTTCCACATTATCCCATCAAGTGCTGCACCTCATGTGGGTTTAGTGAAAAACTTCAGTTCACTTATGAGTTTAAATAAAATCCATGAAACGTGAGTGTAACTCTGCAGATTCTCTCATTTCATCCAGTATGACTCGACATTCTGTTGAGTTTGTTTAAAAGTAAGTCAGAAATGTTTGTGTTGTTGTATAATCATCAACAGGAGGCGACTGATATGTTTATTGATCACATGATCAGAATGATCATCAGTCTACCAGTGAGCAGAGCAAAGGACTAGTGCTGTATTATGAATACATAATAAAACTGGGATTCTGTGTAAAATGTAAATATAAACAGAATATAAAGACTTTTTAAATCTCATAAACTTATTTTAAAGAGGTCATTTCATAAACATTTCAGGACTTTTGGGGTTATTTCTTAAGTATTAACCAGTAATATGAAACATTTTATATCTAAAACATCAGGAAACACTGATTAACAGACCTTTCAATCTGTCTGCGTTAAAATTCGGGTGGTTCCGGCTCCTTCCGTCAGGCTGCTTCGTCAGCCGCTCGTTCATATTCATTATTCCAATTTGCTGGACTCTGATTGGCTAACAAACTAGCCTATGAGAGCAAGATATACTGTTTCCTTCCCTGCTGCGCATGGTAATGTCAGACGTCGTGTCTTCCTGTTTGTTACGTCTTATGCTAACAGCTTTTAGCTAGCAGCATGCTAGGCGTGGTTTCTACTGCGGGAGCTGATGAATACTAACAAACATGTGATGAAACAGATACAGGTTGTTCAGACTCGGGAGAACTCGGGTGTTATCACCACCTGCGTAGTTTGAGAGATTAAAACTGAAAGAGAAGTTGTTGACCTGTTTTCACACCCACTATGAAGGTAAGAACACCTGTGGAGCTAAAATATTCAACAGAAACCTCAAAAAAACGTTTTTAAAGGAAGGGCCTCTTTAACAGAACAGAAAAAAAAACAAACCAGATCTTGAAACTGAGAAAATATTTGCTCATTTTGAAGTTGAGGGCAGTAATACATCCCTAAACGTTGGAACAGGGTGATTTTTATCATCGTGTTGAATCTCCTCTTCTTTTAACATCTGTCTGTAACATCTGGGAAGTGAGGAAACCAGCTGTTCTCATCGGAACCAGGATTCTAGCTGCTGGATCTTTTGGTTTCATGATGCTGCAGATGTTTTGTGTTGGTGACAGATCCGACCCTGCTCCTCCACCAGGAGGCCATGTTTTATCAGGGTTTGTTTATCTCTCTGTCTGTTAACAAGATAACTCAAAAACTCCTGGATGGATTTGGATGAAATGATACAAGAACCAATCGGTTAGATTTTGGTGGTGATCCGGATCACTGTCTGGGATTTTGATTACTAATGAGTGGGGGGGGGGGGTCACATCTACGTATGTTCACTTCCTCATCAAGGAAAGTTTGTTATTTATACCGGCGTTCTGCCCACAGCTCAGCACCAGATTGTTGAACCTAGCTGGTGATTCAGTCCTAAAAAGCTAAATGATTCTTCTCTTGTTGTTTGGTTATGGTCACCTTCTGCTCGCACGTCTTGTACGTCTCACAGATCAACAGTCTCCAGTTTAAAGGCCACCGCTGTCAGGACAAACCCTCGTGTCATCACTTCTCCACATCGTGGCGGCACGATAGCGCTATAAACCAGTTTTCCAAAAAGAAAACAGAAGAGATTCTCTGTGTTGTGGGTATAACTGAGTCTTTGTGAGGATGCAGGAAGGAGGTAAAGAATGAAACGTTGTATCTGCTCATGTAAACATCAGTATGTAAATATTGGGAAAAGGTCATTAGTTGTAATAATGCTGTTCATGTAGCTGCTGCTCTGTTTAAAACTCTGGGGAGATTTAGCTGCAGTCTTTCCTGCCTCAGGCAGATTACAGGGCAGGAGGTCACAGAACTGAACCCCACCTGTGTAAAACACTTTCAATTGCTAAAATGTTTCTATATGTTTGTAATTATTATTGTGATGGTTTTGATTGAACCATATGTAGAATTTGACATATTGTTGAGAAAGGTCAGTTTTGTCTTAGACTTTTTAAAATGGGCAGGATTCCAGCTGGCAGTGAGACATTTTACCTGGTTTCAGTGGATTTCAGTCCAGTGTTGCATGAAGTAGTAGGATATGGAAGATTATCCAATTCCAAATAGATTTTTCTCCAACAAGCAACTGTTTCCAGCTCTTTATGGATGTATCACATGCCAAAGGAAACAGAAGCTGTGAGTCAACAACATGACTGGTCCATAAAATATTCAGTTAGAGGAAAGAGCATGAAAATCACACCGATCATTCACAGATTAGGTCAGAAAAAACTGAACTACAAGATCAAAAGTTCAAAAGCAAGTTACATTTCTCATCTCCAACAATCAATTAGTTGAAATGAGACATGAATCAGGATTTAAGATCTGATCAGAGATCAGACAGTCAGCTGATCTCAGCACAGCGTCTACACTCAGACACTGTATGAGCTTCTTTAATAAACCTTTAGCAAGTAACGCTAATGTGCACTAATCACAGAGATCAATAAGTGCCCCGCCCACCAACACCACGTCTCATCTCTGTGGTCGACTCTAGAGAATCCTGCTTTCACACATCTGCAGGATGAGACACTCACAAGTGTGTCAACAGACCCAGTGTACCTCCCACCATCCCAGGGGTTGACATCAGGACACGCTGGCGTTCCGTTATGAATCTTATCAGGAAACAACATGACCTTCTTCAAGAGCCAACAAATATGAGATAATGTGGTTCTCGTCGCTGAGGACACAACAAAACGCTCTCATGTCGTTCCGTCTGTGTTGCAGCGATACAACCTTTCTCCTAACATGAATCGACCGCCACAAAACTACTCAAGCAAATAAAACCATGAGGCTGATGAATGACGGGCCAGTTTCTTTATCACTTATCCTCTGGACGGGTGGCATTTACAGCACACAGCCGTCAGCTTAGCTGGGAATAACCGGAGGTGGGTGGACACAGCCGGCCTGTCCATAGATGAAATACAGAACCAGGAAACCACATGCGTGTGAGAGCGTGTGCCGTTTGCTCTGGTGGAACATGTCTGGCCTTCTTCCTGTACAAACATGTTTCCACTTGGCGTTGCCCCAGCAAATCGAAAGTGAGAGTGCAGATGTCAACAAATACAACTGCTAATGATACATTTATACTTTTACAGTATTTTAATAATTCAGTCACTTATTCAGAGCTGCTTGTCTCATTGTAGGTTCATCTCAATGTGTCCACTTCATCCTCTAAGAGTAACGACAGTCATTAGTTTTACTATAAACGTACTAATGGTTCCGCTGCTGGTGGAACAACCGTCAACATTAGTTAGAACTCCTAGTGAGTAAACTTTAAGTTCAGATCCAACAGAACTGCAGCGTCTCTTCCAGCAGCGAGTAAACGGTGGATTATTCTGTGTCCGACAACATGTAACAGAGAATCTGTTGCCAAATGGCGCCTTGCTTGACAAACCTCCCAAAGTTTCTCATCCTGCATGTTGGAGCGTTCAAGAATGTGACAGAAGGAGTCGTGACAGCTTCTAACTGAAAACGATCATATCTAGACTCCAAATTATCTGTCAGGCATCTCTAAACTCCAGGTTCTGGTGCTGCCAACCTGTTACTTATTCTTTATCTTCTGGATCTCTTTCAGGCTCAGAGGGAATTTATCCAGTTCTGAAATCTTTGAACTGCAGATCACATCGTGGATTTGTTGCTTTGCAGGATTCATTTTTACTATTTTAATTGGAGGATTTCTTCATTAAATTGTTATTGTTTATAAATCATGTTGTTTGGCTACATTAGAATCATGATGTTGGAGTGAAGCTACAGGAAGTACCACAACGTTCTATTTAAGAACAAAGAATGAAGTTTTTACATTTTAATTTGGATCTTTAGAACAAGTGTGAGGAAAAAAGTGTAGAAGCCTCATGAGTCGTGACATCCATCCATCTATCCTCTGAACCTGCTTCTTCCTGTTCAGGGTCGCAGCGAGCGGGTGTCTTTCTCCAGTGGTCATGGTGCGAGAGGCGGGGGACACCTTGGACAGGTCTCCAGTCCATCACAGGGACACACATACACAAACAACCACTCACACACACATCTAGGGACAATTTAGAATCCCAATGTAGAGAACATGCAAACTCCATGCAGAAAGGCCCCAGTCCGGATTCAAACCCTGAACCTTCTCGCTGCAAGCAGCTCTACCAACTGCACCACCGTGCAGCCCCATCCAAAGATCCATGATGTTGTTTTTGTCATGTTCTATGTTTTTTTTTTTATCTATCGTCTAACAGCAACTTAAACTGAGTAAAATTTTTCTTTGTAATGAAGTGATTCATTTTACAGAGATGAGAATTTATTACATGCTGCCTCTCATTCAGGAGGGTTTAGGATCCAATTACAGGTTAATCAGGTTAATCCTCACCTCAATGATCCCTCACATGACCTGAACCTCAACTCACGCTGCCTTTAAGATTTGTTTCTGAGACGATCTCTAAATGTTTATTTCTAAACCACATTATTCTGGGTTATCAGCAGAAAAAGATTTGATTCTTCTGTGTTTTGGTGATTCCACCTCAGTCACATGACCCTCTACATGCAACACTGAGTTCCCAGCCAGGAAGAGAGAAACACTTTGGAGTGTTTAATGTGTTGCAGTCATGTGACTGTTGCACACGTATCCTGTCCAGGGGACATTTCCACTACTGGAGAAGACAAAGGAAGAGCCACACCCACAAGCAGGCTGATCTTACAGCTGATTGAATCTTTATGGTGCATTTCTCCTCATGACACACCGTCTCACACTGTTACAACTATAACACATTCATGTTGTGTGGCGCCATTAAGAGGCACATTTACCTGGAAGGGGCTGTCTGACTTCCCAGGTGATAAGACAGACTGTGTGTTTGTGTTATGTAGCGCTGTGCAAATTTGCTTGGATCAAATCAGAGTAGCTGCAAATCACAGAGGGAATGTCATTTTTTCCCATTTGCAGTCGCTACCTGCAGCGACTCCGGGCTTATTCAAACACTCAGAGTCTCTGTGGGATTTCGTCTAAACACTGCATGAGTTTTACATCCACGTGCCCAAAACAAATAGGATTTTATAAACACATGTGGATATTGTTTTTGGCTCAGTTTTAAACCAGTTTTCGATCAAGTCTTCCTTTTTTCAGCTTCAAGTAAAAAAAAGAAGGTTTCGGTACTTAGTGAAAAAGAATAGTTAACATGATCAGATTCTTGTCAAGAGTTTATCCCTGATAACATTTTAAATCATTCAAAGGGAATTTTTGGTCATTTTTTAAGAGGAGTTCAAGGATTTATTGGCGACGTCCCTCAAAGCAAGTGGAGTCTATGAAAACAGGAAGCAGTTCTCAGACCAGCGTGAGGCTATCAGCTGCTTGGCATCACTTTGTTAACTAATTTTAAACACATAAAACATCTCCTACTCCAAAAATGTAGCAACATGAAAGAACAGTGTGTTAATACGTTAGAAACTTCTCGATTTTTGCGTGAGACTGTTTAAGTTTTACTTTCTGTTCAATCAAACTGTGTCAGTATCGTCAAGCCTAAAATAAAACGTGGCAAACGTCTATGTTCTTCTGAGCTTCTTGGTAGTTTTAGAGCTTCTTCTTGGTCACCAGGATCTCCTGCATGTGTCTTTTATCCTCCTCCCACTTCTAAACTCTCGTTTTCCAGCTCCTTGTTGGTGTTGTGGATACTTTCAGAGTTTCATCTAGAAGTTTTTGGATCTCTCTGATGGTTTTCCTCCTCCTCATCAAGTCTCTCCGGAGGGTTTCTCTCCAGAGCTTTGTAAGTGATTTCCTCCACCATGTTCCAAGATCCGGGGTCTCAAGATGAGCATTTATTTGTTTGTGTGTTTTGTGGACCTCTTCATGTTTCTCTCTCATGAGCTTTTCCACCTGACCAGTTTTCTCCTGCCACTTTTTCTCTCCTCCTTCGAGCCTTTAGGACTTTATTGTTTCATTGATTGGATGTTAGTCCCTCTCGTCTCACTCTCCTCATCCTGAGTTGGTTTCTCAGTTTACCTGTTTCAGAGGCATGTAGTCAGAGGAGCCTCCTCACCTGACAGCATGAAAAAAATGAACAACTAGAAAAGCACTCAGAGAGCGCAGACCTCCGCCAAGCAGACATATTGTAGAAAGTACTATGTCCGTATCCTTAAAAAAATTCCTACATCCAGACTGTAGTCCTGATCACCCCCAAAATCTAATCGATTCTTCCTTGGGTCATTTCTAACCTTTCCTGAAAATTTCATCAAAATCCACCTATTAGTTTATGAGTTATCCTGCTAACAGACAGACTCCGATGAAAACATGACCTCCTTAGAGGTAATGATAACCCTAACCCTGCAGGGGGAGACAGAGAGGAACCTGCAGGTGAGGCAGACACTACTCTTCCTCACCTGCAGGGGGGGGCAG
>SSNP01000057.1:2119642-2138262 GCA_006937955.1 Pachypanchax playfairii | reverse complement strand
CCTTTTTAGGGTTAGGGGTTAGGTTTATAGGTATGGTGTGAATAGAGTTTTAGTTAGTCTTAGGGTTAGTTATAGATCAGTAATGGTTAAGGTTAGGAAAAGGGTTTGGGTTAGGTATAAATCTAGTTACTAAAATCAATGGAAGTCAATGGACGGTCCCCATAAGGATAACAAAACACACTTGTGTGTGTGTGTGTGTGTGTGTGTGTGTGTGTGTGTGTGTGTGTGAGATGCTCTTGTTTAATCTCATTTCTCATGTCAGACTTTAAGCTGCATCATGTCTCTGTTATCATTAACTTATAGAATATTTTATTTGAAAGAATTAAAAATTGCAGTCAAGCAAATAAAGAAAGCAGAAATAATTTTTCAAGCAGACGCTGTGATTAAATGTTGACTTTTAAAATGTCAGTTTAGGAACAGCCTCAGAGAATAATTTGTATTTATTCATTATTTTCATTATTTATTTAAACTTTTTGTTTTCAGAAAAAAATAGTTTCCTATAATTTAGACTGCAAGCAACAAAATTTCCTCCATCCAAGAAGTAATAAAGTTTTTTTAGTTCAATTTTAGAAAATATTTCCAAACTCATCATCATGTTAATGTTTAAATAAACCAAAGTCACACCTGCACTGGCTGAACAGTCCCCGCCCCCTTACCTCAACATGAACAGACTGAAATAATGATAACAAGGTAAACAAAGATAAATATAAAACACTTCAGGGATTCAGAGCAGTGAGAATCTCTGAGTGAGTCAATAAACCACAACATTTACTGAGATGAAATCCATTTGAATCAAACACTCAGAGTTAAAACTGAAAGTACAACTTTACTTGTTTGTAGAAATAAACATTCATAAAATCATCTGATTAATAATTAATAATTTAGAACTTTTTCATTTTAAACATGTTATTGGATACTTTATAGGCGTTTAACCACGTCCACTTAAAAACAAGGTCCGACTTTAAAATACATGATGTGAGAACAATCAGAGTCATTAGTGGATACAGAGATCCATCTAATTCTTTATGTATACAATTAAAAACAGGGTACAACCTTTTAAAATCCAAATAAATGAGTTGATTTATGGAATAGACTTGATTGTTTATGTAGTCCATAAATGTGTTTAAAGAGAATATTAAATTATTATTGCTACAGAAATATGATACAGAGGAATAATAGAGTAATCGATTCATTATGTATGGATTTAATAACATCTTGTTGTCTGAGAACATGAAATGTAAATGAATTTATAGGAGCAGATAAACGTTTTTTTTAATTCCTTCTGCTCATTTTCATTCATGTTGAATGCTATTGTGCGTTTTTTTTAAACTAAATGAAACCAATAAAATTAAAAAAAGTGGGAGTGGGGCAACAGCCCCCCCCCAGCAGTGAATACATGGTATAAGCAGGAAGCAAGTTGACCATGAGGAGTCTGAGTTCAACTCAGATTATCCACAAACAGATTTTAGAACCTGCAGCCAGACAGAAGGTCCTTGACCATGTTATATGTTACAATACTGTATCATAATGTCATTAATTTAAATCCTGTATGATAAACAACAAAAGGATGCAAAGTTATTTCATCCCAGCACGTCACACTTCACGTGTCTGGAACAAGGTCTGTTAAAATTTATCTCTTTAGTCAAAAGTTTGAACAAATTTTCTTATAAGTGTGTCTCACACCAGTGGTGAAACCATCGTTTTCTTAAAGAGGCCCTTCCATTAAAAACAGTTTTTCTGAGGTTTCTGTTGAATATTTTAGCTCCACAGGTGTTCTTACCTTCATAGTGGGTGTGAAAACAGGTCAACAACTTCTCTTTCAGTTATAATCTCTCAAACTACGCAGGTGGTGATAAAACCCGAGTTCTCCCGAGTCTGAACAACCTGTATCTGTTTCATCACAACTCCTTTGTTTGTTAGTATTCGACAGCTCCCGCAGTTGAAACCACGCCTAGCATGCTGCTGGCTAAAAGCTGTTAGCATAAGACGTAGCAAACAGGAAGAAACAACATCTGACCTTATCATGCGCAGCGGGGCAGGAAACAGCATACCTTGCTCTGATAGGCTAGTTTATTAGCCAATCAGAGTCCAGCATATTCGAACAACAAATATGAACGAGCTGCTGCTGAAGCAGCTTGACGGAAGGAGCCGAAACCACCTGAATTTTAATGCAGACAGATTGAAAGGTCTGTTAATCAGTGTTTCCTGATGTTTTTTAGATATAAAATGTTTCATATTACTGGTTAATACTTAAGAAATAACCACAAAGTCCTGAAATGTGTATGAAATGACCTCTTTAAATAAAAACAAACTAAACATATGACCCGATATAGTTTTGAGTCAACATTTAAACCACTCAGCTGTTAGATCTAGATGTTTAACATCATTCCTGGGATCTAAGAGTGATGGAGTGACTTCTGCACCTTGATGTAAAAATGTCCGCCACTTTGATCTGATGAGATTGTTGCTGTTTGCATGAGGTCAGAGTGCAGTATCAGGTTGGACAGGAACCTCCAATCATGCACTACTTACTTGAGAATAATGATGATACACTGTAGGACTCATGTGATCGTACATACATGAGAAGGTTCACATAATTTCTCAGCTGACTTAAATCCTTGTCTGTTCTGACATGGTGTGTTTTGGAGCGAGGAACAAATATAACACAGTAATGTTCAGAGTGAAACGCTCCCACGCGGGGCTGCAGCAGCGCTCATGTTCAAACCCTCCAAACTGAGGTGTTGAGCTGTCAGATTTTTAATCAACAGGCAGGTAATTGACAAGCGAGGCGTGACAGTCTTGGTCTTTATTCTGTGTTATGTTTGGGAGTTAACAAAGCGTGAGATTGGGCCGTGCCTGTACGCTGCACATTCTCAGCTTGCAGACCTTTTGTACTGAAACCCTTTTGTGGAGTCTGTTCTGGATTCATTGAAATGCCCCACTGCTGAGTGAGCTGAAGGAGCTGCTTTCACACACACACACCTACACACACACACACACACACACACACACATAAAGGCTGCAGCTCTGACAGCATTTTGGAGGATAATCTACTTTCCTGAAGGTTTGCTGAAGCACCCCTTCCCAACACAACCCTACTTCTTCTTCTTCTCTTTCTCCTCCTCCTCTGCCCTCCTCTCTCCTCTCCTTATCAGCCCCAAGTATAAGGAGCATGTGGTTTACTGCCAACTTCTGGGAGCTGTGTGCTGCTTCTCCAAACAGGAACATGCATGAAAACATTCCACAGCTGAAGGAAATGGTGTCCTTAAATGCCACACGCTCCCCCACCCCTGTTTATTTTCCCCCAGACATTTCCACACATCCCACACTGCTCTGCCGGAGCTTTACTACTGGACAATAGAAACACACATAAGACCGGGAACAACCAGGCACATCCACAGACAGGGAAAAGAAGATGTCTGCATGAGAAACACAGACAGACAGAAATGGTGTGAGACAGAGATGAAGAGCATGTCAGGGTACGTTTGTCCTGCATCTCCAATCAGCCAATTCCACATCACTTACCAGCATCAGCACTCACATCAGAGAGCGTCCTTCTGAAGTGAAACCTTTCACTTTAGTGTGCTCGTTCATCCCACTTGTCTTTAAGCTGTTTGAGAGTTCATTCTGCTGTATGAGTTTATGGCAACCTATAAAAATGAATAAAAAGGAGTTGTTCTAAAGCAAGCCATGCAGTGAAGAGGACAGAGCAGCCTATTCGAGGGCTGTTATGAGCCTGTTTTCAGAGTAAATTTGTTTAACACCACCTGAGTGCTTGAAACCAGACAGCAGGTGTGGAGGAAAGCAGTAAGCCTGCAAAAAAAAAAAAAAAAAAAGCATTTCTGCAGCATTTTTTTTTTAGAGATTTAGTGAATTACAAAGATCAAGTCTAAATCAAATTATTTAATGTAACAATGCTGGAACAAAGACATAATGAGTCTGAACATCGTTGCAGTAAAGCAGACAGGTGGCCTCTAATGACATCAGTCCAAATCTGAAATTTAATTGGGAAGGAAACGTGGGAGACTGATTTGGAATCAGAGTTAAGAATAACTTGTGTTCATGTTCTCATAGAATCTGGTAAAATCATATTTCTAAAGTCTGTTCTTCCTCTTGGCACACAGGGATTGACTGGAGGTGAGACGTGTTGGGGAATTCTGTGAAAGGTGTTTAATGAGGCGTCACTTTTCTCTACTGTATAAAATCGCTGCCAGAGAGAAGCAGAAAGAGAAGACATGTTGTCTCTACCACTTCATTTTAACAGCCCCATCCTTTCCTTCAGTTTCTTCTTAGTTTCTGCATGTTTCAGAAACAAACCAACAAGCAAACCAAACAAAATGGACCCGACAGACAGAGATTTGGAAGAAGCTGATTTCTTGGGTGGTTCTACTCACCATGTTTGTATGTGGTGTAACATCCCACATAAATGATTCAGCAGCATACTGAAACTACAGAGTTCTTCTGCTTAAACTGTGCTGGATTCTTGGACGCTCACCACTGAGAAGACAAAACAGCTTTTACAGAGTCAAATAGATTTTTTTTTCCTTTTATTGAATTTTATTTCCAGCCTGTTTTACGTCTCTTACAGCTAAAGCACGGAGTCGAGTCTTTGATGAAATTTTAGTTCTGACAATAACAAGAGAGTCAAATCGTCAGCCACTATTTAAACCCTCCAGTTTAAACGCGCTACAATTCAAATGAATTTTGCTAAATATTCTAAATTTGGTTGTAGAATTTAAAAAACTCCAGGAAACCATCAAATCAACTATGACCTTCTGAACTGACAGTTTGGTTGGTTTGTTCTGGTTGAATGTTTTGAACAGCTTTCTTCAGGTTATTTTGACTTGACGATTAGAGCATTAAGTTAATATTCATAGATTCAAATGAGCACAAAGTTAAAACAGCTGCAGAGGGAGAAAAGACAGCAAGAAGCATGTTTTCACTGTTCTTGGCAGCTGGCAATTTGGAGCTGCTACAAACACATTTTTAATGGGATGTTGCTGGATGATTTATTTCACAGACTCTTATTTTTAAAGTATCAAAACATGTTTGGGTTTGTGGAAAGCTGTTGCGCAGAATTAAGTCAGATTGAAACTTCTTGCAGACCGTCTGAAGTTATGAAGGGCTGAAGTGTAACCGCAGGTCTGTGACAGACTGCAAGCTGTGGTTTCTGTGTGTCCCTCATACTATCGAGCGAGCAGGAAGAAGCGCTTGATGAGAAGTTGAATAATTTTAGAACCTCCACCCCTATTTTATCTAACTTTTCAAACAAAGATGTATGGACAGTGAAGAGAAGTGAGTAAACTATCTGTCATTTATCTGGGTATAACCAGGTACTAACAGTTTAGATGAGTTCAGTAGTTAAAAGATTAAGGACAGCCCGTTTTGAGCTGTTCCTCTCAACTCTGAGCACATTTAATTAGAGATAAATACATTAAGAGGTGTGTAATAGGTCAATATAGACATAAATCCTCAGAGGACTGGGCTGTTTATCTTTTCCCGCTGTGATGATGATATTTGATTGGTAAATTGGCCGTCGCAGAGACTCAACTTGAGTTCCCTCCAAGCTTTACACATTACACTGATTTTACACCTTTGTGCCTAGAAGCAGTACGACATCAATCTTATGACTGTCAGACACTCGGCAGCTCTGTGAAGCTATTGGAACCCTTCAAACAAAGTGCTTGTTTGAGATGAGGGATTGAGTCAGACCGAATCGGAGCAGCTCGGAATTGAAGCTAAACCAACAATCTGATAGTAACTCCTGGTTCCTTCAAGCCATGCGGAAGTCAACTTTGCAGTTTTGTACTGACACGAATAGGGCAAAACCACTTCCTCTTTGGCTTCGCTAAATTTCTGTAAATCATCTTTTCATGTTGCCCACTGCCACCTTATTTAAACATAATGATGGAGCTTCTTACTACTTATAAATAATGAATGAAGACTAACTGTAGGCTCCTTGCTCAGGGGTTGAAGTCATAGAGGAAGGAAAGAATCTACATTTTTCTCATCTTGAGGCCAAATGATCTCAAAAGATGTTTTTAAATGCCTCCTAAATATGATCCTTCCTGGTGCATCTGTGAATTAAACAGTCTGCAGAGATATTGTGGTCTTGGGCTTGAAAAAAGAGATGAACATATGTAGCTACAAGGGCTTTTTTAGTGAATACAAATTAACTCCACTTGCTACACCCTGGAAGTTAGTGGTATTTATTGTAGCTTGGAAGTAAAAAAAAAAAATCACAGCAGCTTATTACAGAACCAGTGAGCCAAGACTTAATGTTGTTTTGACTGAATTGTAGTTATCAGTAAGGTACCATGATGAAGCTCAATTAGAGCAGCAGGTAATGAGCTGAGCAAAGGTAATCACTGGGTGGAGGGTAAACTACGGAATTTCACAAAAAAGAGAGATTCACAAAAAGAACCTGGAGTCGTGGAGAGCAGCTGATGAGCGTATGAGATCCTGAGCAGAGCGGAGGCGTGCAAGCGGTGCAGTGTTGACACCAACAGGTTCCACGATACAGACTGTCTGAAACGGGGGGCTGGATTTAGTTTTATGAAGAGTAAAGAGACGTCTTCTTAGTCCTGAATAATTCTGTTTCTGAACACACAGCAGACATGTTCTTCAGTGAGCTACTCTGAGGTGTTTGTGACTTTCTAGAATGACATTAAGCCCCAAAAAGCTTCTGATGCATTGACAGATTTTTTAAAGGCTAGTTTCATAAACTCTGTGTTTATAATTAATGTGAAAACTTTCATAGAATTAACATTTGCAATTAATTACTCTCACTGGTAAGCTGGTGAAGCAGTGTTGATGAACTTGTGAAACTGACAAACATTTTTAGTTTTAGCACATTTAAACTGTAAAAAACTGTCCAGAGTTGCTCACAATCAACCTTTTCCTTAGGAGTTCAAGTTTTTCCATTGCAGGAAACTGGATATATATAAGAATTATTTGATTCGCAAAAATTTATTGTCACTTTTGATAAATTTGTTTGGATATATTTACATGTATTTTTTATGTATTACCGCAGAGTTTCTATCACTCCTTCCTCTGAATTTAAAACCACTTGTTATAAGTTCAAAAACTTCTACAAACATTTCTTTCATGACTGTAACTGTGTACATAATTAAAATTGTAGCACTTGAGTCAGTGAGCTTTTTTTGTGTGGGCTGTGCGCCACTCTGTCAAATATCTCTAGTAGTTATAAAAATATCTTAGAAATATCTAGCCAGACTTTTAAACCTTTCCGCTTGCTGATTGGTCAATGAGTGGTCACATGACAGAGTGCAGTCAGTCGCTGTGCCGTGCCTCGAGCCAGCGCTGAGTGGAGCCTGTCTGCCAACAGCTTCAGCAACGGCTCTATCTGGATCCTACTTCACTCTCTGACAATTAAAGGAGGCCCCTTTTCTTCTCATTTTACAGGATTATTCGTCAACATGGGCGACAAAAAGAGCCCGACCAGGTAACGCGACCGGCTGCCGTCGTTTTCCTTTTGGTTTGTGGATCGAGATTTGGATGCGTTTCTCTCACACAGGGATCGTTTCTCTCTTTTTCAGTTGGTATGCCACAGCTAGCTAGAATAGTGCAGTCACTATGGCGGCTTCTCGCTCCCTACAACCCAGTCACTTAACAGACAAAGAGAAATGTTTCGGAGGAGACGCCTGCTGTTTCATGTAATGCTCCTCCGTTTCGACGAAATCTTTTGGTGGGTCACTGTCGAAATGGGCTTTGTTTGATACTGGTTTCGTCAGCCGACCTACTAAGCTGCGATACCCAAATTTTTAGCAGCGTTTCCCTGCCAGCTAGCCTAGCTGGCGATACAGTCGGACGGTGTGGACAGTCGTTGCTCTGACTGTGGACATGTATTTAACCGAGAAGCTGTACGTACCTGGACTCGAACCTAATGTTAATGACAACCCCGCCATGCGGTTTACTGGATTAAGTAGCTCGTATATTATGCAGCAGGTTACGTTTGTCACAACCTCTTATGTTGTTAATTAATGAAACATGTTAGTGGCATTTCTAAAATCAACTTGACGTAACATATGTCTCATTTGTAAGGCCAAAAAGACAAGCCAAACAGACGGCTGACGACGGCTACTGGGATTGTAGCGTCTGCACCTTCAGGAACACCGCCGAGGCTTTCAAATGCAGCATCTGCGATGTGAGGAAGGGCACATCCACAAGGTAATGCAGCCTCTCTCTCCTTCTCTCACACTCGTATCGGTTTGTCTCCTGCTTTCCTGGCTGCAGCAGCATCGCATCGCAATTCATGGCAAGTTTGATCGACAGCCTGCTTGTCTGTGAGCAGATGGGAACTTGTTGATCGAGAATCTGGCAGAGACTGCGGTCGTTGTGTGGATGATCAGTGGGTTTCATTTGAAAACGACCAACATCCTTGTTGTTGTACATTCCTCTAGGTAGGCTGATTGCTTTGCTTTGTGAAGAAGAAGAGGTGGGTGGTACAGGAGGGAGGAAGAGGGACCAGACTTCATGATGGCTGTAAAACCACAGTACATCAGCAGAGCATCATTATCAAGCTGCTTCTCCCCTCGTGGGGTGACAGCATGTCACATACCTGTAGGATTACAGAGGTTACTGAAATTAGTTGGTAAATCAGATTTACTGAGTATTACATTGAGAGAAAATAGGAGAACAATCGGGGTTCTTTTAATACGGTATATTAAGAAAATAAGAGTGTTACAATCAGGTTTCCAAGTTTTAACATGCCAGTGAAGCTTTTCTTTCTTGACATTTTTAGTGTCCAACCTGATGTGACACTAATGTTTGTCAGTGTCTTTACACACATTTGACCATTGAACATCATCATAACCTAATGTACTACAACACTGCCTTATTCCCAGAGCTGCGTGGTGGTTGTCTGCTCAGATTTATCTCCAGATTAACAGCAGTGATGGTAACGGGTGCGAGTTTCAGGCATTTCCCTTCAGGGTAATTCAGTGTAAACTTTGTGATGTCAGCATAGTCACATCTTATGGGAAACAAAGATGAAATCAATGTATATTGTGATGGGATTCCCTTTCAGTTTGATGTGGAGTGACATTTTCTCCTTCTGACGAATTGATTTCATAATGAGTAACTTTGCTACACTTTGCTCACATCATTGGTTGTTTGATGAGACGGAGAGACAGATGAGTCATTTTGTGGCTTTATCAACAAGTCCCATGCACTCTAACCTTTTTAGTTGTGGTTTTTACAATAAGTGTCTCAACTGACGGCACTGCATGCACGTTTAACACGTTTAATTCGACTTTATGGGGGAACCCAAAGTTCAAGTTGTATTTGTCTGATTCCCCTCCCCCGATGATCTTTCCCCAGTCGTGTGTAGCTTAAGACCACAGCTGACAGCGTTGGCTGAGCACGCTGCAGAGAAGCAGAAACAAGCATGTCATAGCAATCATGTTCCCGTGTTCTGGCAACAGCCTGGCTGCTTCTTTGGTGAATGGGAGCACATGACATCACTAGGGTGTCTTTCACAAATTCCCGTTTGATCTGAATTGTTAACCTGTGATTAATGCAGTCGTGTCATTGTGGGGCTGTCTCTTATTCTAATGAGAACTAATTAGCTGTCTTTTCCCCATCGTTTGATGTGTTTTAGCAAGGCAACATGCTCTTAGCTAAATGATTCACTCTTAAGGCTGTGTGTGCGCGCGTGTGTTTGTGTGCGTGCGTGTGTGTGTATTTGTCCTGTTCCTTTTATCTGGGGCTGTACGAATGGGAGCGTATGCATGAGGAAGTAAGTGTTTGCTAATTGTAGATCAGTAGGATCAGATTTGAAGTTCAAGTGGGTTTGTCACCTTCTAACAGGTGATTTTTTTTTCTTACTATTTGAACATGAATTTACCAAATGAAGACTTTAGCTAAAATCGTACTCAGCTGGAAATATCCTCACTCTTCTTTCACAATCAGTAAAAACAGATTACATAGCTGAAACAATAAGAATCCTTTTTGTCCTGATGGAAACATGCTGGTGTTACAGAGAATGGAGACACAGATGAAGTTTTAGCAGAATCCAAGTCCTTTACTCACCCTAGTCTCTTGTTGAATGGATGCTGGTCCAACAGGTAGCAGTTATCAGATGCCAGTACAGAGAAGTGCTCATTCATAGCTATTTGTGTCAAAGTCTGCAAATCTGTTCTTTAGCCAAATTCAATATTAGTTGACTGTTTCTATCATTTTCTACCCATTTGGGTCATTAAACTCCCTTTTGCTTGCTCAGGAGTATTGCTCAAGATTACAACACTGACATGGTTTAAGGTTATTAACAGATAGTGGCTGGAATCACACTTTTCCCCTTTCCAGCACTGGGTAAACTAGGAACCTAACAGTAATGCAGCTGCGATTTGTGCTAATGAAGGCAAGAATGTCTGTTAACGAGTGCAGAACTCTGACTGTGGCATCAGCATGCAGAGAGAGGCCCCACTCTCCCAACGCACCTGTTGACCCAGTCCAGCTTGGTGATGAAACATGATACCCAACTAGGCTAAATCTAGCCTTCTGCCTTTCTGACTCTTAAACAAGAAAGGACTCTGCTTTTTCATCTGACCTCACTGCTAATCTGCAAGTCCAAACAGTCAGTGTTCAGCCTCTGCATTCAGGACTCTCTTCTTTAGTAACTGGAGAAGGGATTACATTAGTATCCCCTCCGAGGGGGCGCTATCATATATAAAAGTCTCAGTCATCTAAACTCGATCACTGTGTGAATGTGACAGTGTATATTGTTGCTCATCAGTTTGCTTTAAGTTAGTGTTTTTTTTAAAACATTCAGATAACTTAGACTGAAAATGCATCTGTGTGAACCTATTGTTGGACCCAAACTGGTCCAAATGAATTTGCTCCACAGTGCTTGATCCAACCTTCTCCTGGAAGTAACAGAAGTCAGAATATAAAAGAAAAAGAAGCTGAAAATAATAATGTAGAAAATCAAAAACACAAAATAGTAAATAGTGCAAAAAAGTGTAAACCTGTACATTTTGCTGTATGACTTGGTACCAGTTTGTTGACAGCTGACTTGCTTGTAATTAGCTTTGTTTTGGGAAATAATCGGTCTACCAGAACCATGCGTGTTTACTTGGAAAAGGATGTAGTCTAAGTGTCCCAGCTGAGCTATACAACAAAACAAGCTGTAAATATACTGATAAATTGCAGGTTCCTGCTAAAGAAAACTAGAAAATATCTGTTGCTTTTATATAAAAAAGGTCATTAATTACTAAGTTTTCAATTTGTGAGTTGTTTTCAGGTACTTGTAGTTTATCTACATTTGTTCTGGATCTTACTGATCATAGTGGGATCCATACAGCTCACCCATATAATGACCTCTAAGAAACTCTACTCACATAAAGTTTGGGATATTTTGGTTTTGGGTCAAATCTGTGGAAAGCGTAAAAAGTTCAAGCTACAGAGATGTTACATCATGAAAGTAGAACGTTTCATTAGAAGCATGTGATGATGATTTCATCATCTCAATTAACTGAAACATAATCCATAAACAGCTGATGAGTAAACAACAACAAAACAAGTTTAAATCTCAGTAACATGTCATGTGACCTTCAGCATCAACTACAGCTGGACATTGACGTCTCATGATGTTCACAAGATGACTTGTCTGCTGAGGTGTGACATCACACTCTTCTTGAAGGTCCTCAGGTCCTTCAGGGGTTCAGAGTTACGAGTCTCTACATAGAGACTCAGCTGATCCCAGAGGTTTTCTATGGGATTCAGGTCTGGAGAAAGTCCAGGTCCCTTCATTCCAGGTCCCCCAGTCTCCAGCTCCCTCATGATGAGACCTGGATGATCTGGATTCTTGTGGTCCATGAAGATAAAATAAGTCCTGTGTTGTTCATGCAGGGACATGATGACTCGATTCATGATGTTATTCAGGTAGTTTGGACTCGTCACTGTAACAACTGTCCACCCTGTGACATCTGTCCACACTTTGACACCTGTCCACCCTGTCACACCTCTCCACTCTGTGACATCTTTCATCAGAGAACATCACTGAGGTCCACTGGTCCATGATGACACCTGTACCTGGTGGTGTGTTCAGGTACTCTGCAGGTCGTCTAACACACAGACCACACTGATATAAACAGTTTTTAATGGTCTGATGTGTCTCTTGGTTCCTCTCAGCTCCCCGCAGCGTCCATCTGAGAACTTCCTGTTTGAAGCTTCTTGATGTCGAGGTGTTGATCAGCTGTTAGGTTGGTCTTAGTCACATGATGTGAACAACATGATGAGGCTGTTTCAAAACCAACTCTGATTGATTCATGGATCAAACAGCTGCTGTGAATGTATCCATTAAGCTCCTTGTTAAACAGCAAGTTGTGTAAAAAGTAAACTTGAAGAGATGGACATGTTCATTCAGAAGTTTAGAGAAGGTCACATGAAGGTCACCTGGAAAGATTAGAGTCAGTTTTAGATTCATCCTGAAGTTTCACCTGAAAGTTGAACATCTCTAACTTTTCTTCATAACACTTCTAGCCAGTGGATTTCAAATGAGACCAGACAGACCCATAAACACAGTTTGAAAGTAGGATGAATTAACAAGAACCAGAGTCAGATTGGACTAGTTCAGTCATGAATTAACACTGAGCCCAGAATAAGTCTGAGCACATACGTCTGTGTTTGTACTGAAGCAGCACAATTATTAAAAAATGATTGCAGTGTCTGTGAAAGCTTGTGAGTGTGTGTGTGCATGCATGCACGTCTGCTTGTCTGGCTTCTACAGTGATGGAATAGAGTCATTATAATCTGTGGATTCCACCACTGTCACATTAAAGCAAATTGTCTGGGATAATGGAATTACATAAGAGGGACATGCTGGTGCTCAATTTATATCTGCACTTCCTTGCCCACCCCCTGTGCAGACAGCAGCCCCCACACAGAGGAAACAGCCTTCGCTTATCCAGCATTATCTGCATCTGTACTAGAGTTCTGAACACGAGCAGGCAGCCCTAATCTTTACGTGTTAATTGTCGGCTTTAAAAGTTCTTAATTACTTCATTGGATTTGGCGGTGAGTGAATGATCAAATACAATAGGCAATTTGGCAATCTGACAAAACAAGAGGAATGTCGAGAGAGCTGTTGAATCAGGGCTCCTCCCTTTCTGGAAAAAAATGAGGGGAGAAAATTAGTGTGACGGGGGGGCTCTCTAGAAAATACATAAGGAGAGAGGCAAGGATAAATGTAGAGTTGGAGTATCAGAAAGGTCAAAAGGGGGCAGGAGGACAAGGAATTGGATTGAACAGTGAAGGAAGGGACAGTGCAAAGAGGAGTGTCTGAACATGTATGTTCATTAAAAAAGTGTAGAAGGAGGAGAAGGTAGAATAGAGGAGGGGGGCCTCACCCGACTAAAAGTCCCTGGGGGCTAAATCAAGAGTTTTATTACCTTGGGAATGAAAGACTGTGCAGCCTCGTCTCTTTCCACCAGCCCTGTCATCCAGCTGTGGAGAACAAGCTGCAGTGTTTTACACTTTGTTTGCTGCAGTTGAGATGGAAAGATGAGATACATGACAAGTTACAAGGATTTGTCCAGGAAAGAAATTCTTCATTTGTAGTTTTCTTACTTTGTTCCACCCAAGATTGTTGGGCAAGATAAAAGATTCAGTTTGGTGACGTTGGATCCTGCCAGCAGTGCTCAGCAATTCCCTCTTTGGTGTCAGGTTTCCTTACATCTTGTTTCTTCTTGCCAGACATTGTTCTACTTGCGTAGGACACGGGAGCCTTGTTCCCTTAAGTAAAGCTGCTTGATTATTTGTTGGTTTGATTCCAAAGTAAGCAAAGAAAACAAATACACAAGACGGTGACTAACTAAAGGCTTTTGATGAATAACATGCTTGAAGCAAGCGGCAGAAAAGAGTGAAAAGATGTGTATCTGTTTGTGGGATTAAGAAAAGGTGAAGATGGGGTTAAAAAGCGAGCAGAGAAGACGTAAAGAGAGAATGATTGAATTAGTGGAGAAGAAGAATAAATTCTATTTAACAATGTGACAGTGCTGCTGATGTGCCCTTCACTGTCAGTTTGCACAGTTCCAGGTAGTTCTTACTCTGAACTTCATAGACTGATCCATTAATGTGAAGTACAAGAATCGTCTCTACATAAGCAGACACAAAGCAGACAAATGATTCTTTACAGGTGTCTTTTTTTCTTACTTACACCTGTCACTCTGAAATACTGGTGAGTCAGTGGCTCAATCCTCTGCTGTCTGAGGAAGCAGAAATTATGATGCTGACAGCCAGAGTGGCATTCAGCTTTTACACTCATTTACAGTCAGCAAAAGTTGACGTGGTTTCAAACAGATTTATTCTGTCAAGTTACATTCAGCAACAGAAATAACAGGTTATTTCTATGATTATTTGAATCATGCAAATTAAGTGACAAATAAAAAATGATCATATCTAAGAATAACTGTTTATTATTATGTAAATTTAAGGCAGCTTCAGGAAACAGAATAAAAAGATAACGATTTATGCACAATGTTGACACGTGCGTCACTTAGTGTCAATCAGAAAGGCTTTTATGTTCGGCACAAATCTATTGATTTATTTAGGAGCTTCCATTATATTTCCTGCTTGTCGTTAAACACAGGAGGTGAGAGGTGATGGTAATATTAAGCCTTCAAAATCCTGACTGGAGGAGGGAGATGAAATGAGCAGTGTTCGATGCCTCTGGGCAGCAGGAATGATTGTAAAGAGCTTGTAGCCCCAGGCAGCTCTTTAGGTGCTCTCCTCAGTCAGCAACCCCCCCCACAGAACACATGTTCCCATGCATGGCTAGAAGTGACGGTAATTTGCTTCTACATACCCTGCTATTCACAGCACAACTTTGATTTGTCAGGTTTCAGCTTTCTGATAAATAGATCAGTGATCGGAAGCCTTTGCACCTTGTGATCAGGAGGAAGATGAGTTAGTCTCATTGTGTCAGCCTGTTTGTCAACATGAACATGAAGATTAGCTGTTTTCTTGTTCAAGTTTTGGACGTAGTGGTTAATCAAATCTTATGAAGCAGCGTTTCAGTAACAGTTATCAGACATGTGCAGGTGAAAGTTCTCAGTCATCCAGGGCACGATAATCCAACAGCTTTCTGTTGAATTATCAAACAGAGAAGTGTGGTGTTTTAAGCATTTACATTGTAATGAGAGTAGCTGTGTAAACTTTAAGCTCCAGTGTTGTACTTGCAGTTTAACTGAGGTTCATTATCTTCCTCCGTTCTTACTAAGGTTTCTACCTTTTTGAAGTTTTGTTGTCTTTTGCTGAGTTTTCTGGGCTGTTTAACATTCAGAGATATGATCTCATTAGTTAGCAAAATCAGAGCAGCACAGACGGCTCTGGGCTCCGCTCCATCATCCCCCCCGTATTGTTAGGGGGAGGAGCAGACATCATGTGTTTCTGCATATTGACCAAGGCGTAAAGCAAGTGTTGACACAGATGAATGCATGTTGATTGTCAGTTAGACTGATGCCAGCACGTCACAGGGAGCTGGTGTGATCAAACTGGAGCCCCGCGGCCTTCTCACTCGTTAGATATGAGACATGTGCTCCAGGCTGAGGCTCCGATGCTTCAACCAGCTCAGGAGGAAACCACATCCAAACTGTACTCATCAAGTCAGGACTAGTGTCTCTGGAATAGAGTTCAACCTTTTCTCTAAGAATTTAAAGACTAGGATCATTTTATCTGTGTGCTGGTCACTATTTAAAAAGTTTGAATGAGATGAGCTGTTTGCTATCAGTGTTTGATAAGGTGTCCTTGGTTGGAGAACATTTCAGTCTCCACTCAGCTGTCTGCTGCTGCATTCATTCAACCTGACGGGGAATAATTGCTCGTCCTTCACACAGCACTTCAAATAAAAGAGCCATGTTAATGAGGGCTTTCCTTCGTCTCTCTCTGTATCGCACTCTGCATCGCTCATTCACACTCTTCATTACTGCGCCTCTCCACAAAACACTCAAGCTTATTGTTTTTATTTTCTGAGGAAGGGATTCCCTCTGAAAGGCCAGCTCTGGTTTTTGCACTTGACTCACAAGTACAGGCCAGCAGCAGCAGCACCGGGGGGGCAGAGGTGAGTCTGTCTCAGTCCCAGTTCAGGCGGGGGGGGGGGGCGCTAACCATGGGTGTCAGTCTGACTGAATTAGGAGCTTTTAGGCATGATGATGGTTATTTCAGGGTGTCCTGTGGAGGGAGTCTCCCCACTCCTCCCTCCCTCCAGATGGTGAAATTTAGAGGCAAGCATTGAAGTAACTGTCAATCACAGGCCATTGTTGTGAAGAGGGGGAGGTAAATATTCTGTAAGCACTCACAGCGTGAAATGATTCAACAGCTTTTCACACACACGCACGCACACACATACACACACACACACATACACACACACACACACACACACACACACATACACACACACACACTCTCAGGATAATTTTGCAGCAGTGGGAGCTTGGAGTAATTTCTGGACTTGTACACCAGGTTCACTTCTGATCCTGTTCCCAGTATCATTTCCAGCTCGTGTCCTGCTCTCTGTTATTATTTCATTTGGTGTCTTGAAAAATAATATTTCTCCTGCAAAGAAATTTTAGCTAAGTTATAGCTAGTTAGTTCCACACTGGCAAATACTTTTTTAATGAGCTGTTATTTTAAATCAGCACAAAAATACAAATTTTAAAAAGCAGACCACCATTGTTGAATGAGACAGAGTGACACACATAGTAAAGCTATGCAAAGCTGAGCCATAATAAGTGTTCAATTCATAAATATTGATGGTTTTCTCATGGCAGCTGCAACTCATTGCTGTCATGACTCTGAATCACAACCCATCACTGCTGACGAATCCAAGGGCATTCACTCACTCACTCACTCACTCACTCACTCACTCACTCACTCACTCACTCACTCACTCACTCACTCACTCACAGCTCAAACAGAATTCATGCTGTTGACAGCTGTGTGTGTGTTTGTTTACTCACATCAGTGTTTTGTAAACAAAGTGCATGTGGCTGAGAACATCTTCACTGGAGTCTGGTGCCTTGCTTCATGGACCTCAACCTGTGTTCCCACAACCTCTACACTCTTAATTCTTTCAAACGGGCTGTTTGCATAATTTCCATCAAGTCTGTTTTTCCATGAGCTGCATCGTGTCAGTGAGGAAGTGAAACCTAATCATATGGATTTCCGCTCCTCTAGATCTGTATGTTTAAACACAGCAGTCAGATTCTATCACGTCGTTAATGAGCATTTAACACAATCACTTACTTCAGCAGGTGGATCTGCTGCCACATACACTTCAGCTCATGCTACATGAGTGTTTCTCAAACCTTCATGATATTTTTGCAGGTTGATATTGCTGTAAACTGAAAGTTAATTTCACCCATTTCTCACCCTCTGAACATCATCCAGATGTGCTCCACACAGAGCCCAGATTCCAGCTGCTAATGGATCAAAAGCGCCAGGCTTATCAGGATTCACTGCTGCTCCTGTATTGATCTGAGTGTAGTTTCAACGTAACAACATGATGCTCTTTTATACTCCAATTGATTTTGTCCTGATCAGCTGCGTCCCCCCCCCCACACACACACACACACACCCCCTTCCTCATCGAGAGCTCGATCAGAGGGTAAAAGGACACAGCAGGAGGAAGCTTAATGAGTTTTATGGAGCACTTAAGTAAATGTTTTTAAAGAAATGTGTTAAACTCTTAAAGACAGAGCTGCAGTGGTTACTAGTGCTGAGAGAGAGGGAGAGGAAGGGGGAGACGAGGGTTTAAGTGCAGGAACGATAGTAACTGAACGACCAGCAGGGTGACAAACAGTCCTTTTACAGAAGGCATCACAAATCAATCAGACATTTTACACTTCATTTTGACAGTTTATTTAAATAACGACTCTGATGAAAATCATGTTTTTCATGTTGTTAACATGTTCTTGTGGCGTGTTTCTGGTGCTAGAGGATGTATCTGAAGAAAATTAAGCTCAAAATTGCATTTCTAAGTATTTCTGTATTCAAATCACTGTGAATCAGTAGCCGTCGCAAAATCCTGGTCTAAATGAAGACTGGATTTGTGATGTAGAAAATCCACAGGGTGAACCACAAGGTCCTGCTCCAAGCTAGCATAATAAGTGAGCTGACAACAGGGGGGAGGGGCGGGGGGATCCTCTGTGTCAATGGTTCCACCCACAGCGCAAAGGTGAATTGCTAATGAGCTACTGCCGCTATGCAAAAACTACGTCCTGAAAAACGGCACAGGTTTTGTGATTTTGGGTAAAAACAACATAATCCTAATTTAAGGACCACTGAGACGCTTTAAATAACTCAAAAGATGATCAGAGTGTGTCTTTAATCAGGGAATGTCCTCACCTACGGGTGTGGACAGGTGTTCTGAAGCAAACCAAAGAACAGGATCGGTGACTCTCCCCTGCTTACCTGCGATATGCAAAGCTACTTCCTGTTTGAACTAGAACAGCTTTTGCATGTTTATGTTCATCTTCACGCTTTAGTTTTCTGATGAAAAGTGCACTGGAGGTGAATTCTTCTGATTATCCATGTTATTGGCTGCAGATTGGTTTGCACAGTTATCTCACCCCCCCCCCCCCCCCCCCCCCCCCCCC
>SSNP01000057.1:2071965-2119632 GCA_006937955.1 Pachypanchax playfairii | reverse complement strand
CCCCCCCCCCCCCCCCCCCCCCCAGATGTTGCCAGCTGCTGTGTATCATGTTCCAGGTGTGTGTGTTGGCTGAGTCTTATTGCCTCCCATCTTAAAGCTTTGTTCATGTAGAGTGGTGATGAGGGAAGATCTTCATTTGTGTCCGTACATACTTAGTGCGTCAAACTAAGGCTCTGTGATTTAAGTGTTTGAGTTAGAAAGGTCTCAGTGGTTCCTTGAAAGCCAGACCACGTCAAACCGAATCTCAGTCTGCAACAAATAAGGCCAAGCCTGTAGTAATCAGATTAGAGGACCTGAGCGACATGCTGCAATCGTTCCCCTTTTGATCCTGGACATTCATTTTCTTACAGCCATGAGATAATGAGATTAAGCTTCAGAACAGAGATGCTCCACCAGGAAGCAGGGGATCAAACCACCTCCATAGCAGCTGGAACTGAGCAACACTTTTCTCTTCCTGCTTTTTACATGTCTGCTGTAATGTTACTGTGTTGATACATGACCAGAGTCAGCTCACCGGTCCACTACAAGACTAATCCATGTTTGTACCTCGGCTCTTCTCTGCAGGAAACCCAGGATAAACTCCCAGCTGGTTGCCCAGCAGGCGGCTCAACAGTACCCGATGCCCCCCCCTCCCAAGAAGGACCGGAGAGAGAGGAGCGAGCGCACGGACAAGGAGCGCCTGCACAGTGAAGGAGAACGAGCTGCAGCAGAAGGACGACCTGAGGGTGAGCGTCCTGACAGAGTGGTGCTGGAGGGAGACAGTCCTGAGAAGGACAAAACTGACAAGGAGCAAGCCATCAAAGACAAACCTGACAGAGAGAAGGACATCAGCCCAGCTGTCACAAAAAAACCCAGCAGCAAAAAGACCAGGTTAGTACCAGAATCAGCATTCTGAGCTCCCGCTCGCACTTCACCTGAACTAAACTTCACCTGTCTGTTTCTGTCCAGACCCAAATCAGACACCAACCAGAGTCCACCCAGTGATAAACAGAGCATACAGTCTGGTAAATCCACAACCAAGACCAACAAGAACTCTCACATTTCCAGGTGTGTACGTGCACGTGCGCTCTCGTCAGCGTTTCTCTGGCGGAACACGCAGCATGCAGCAGAGGGTTGTGGGGAACTTCAAATGATTCACACATGATCTTTTACACTAAACACCCACTTTTACTTTTAATGTTCTTGTTCTGACTCTTCATGTGTCACACAGTGAATCGAGCAATTTAGTGAAACCACCTCCACAATTCAACCCCCCTCCCACAGTTTTTGCTGAACAGTACTTAATATTTGCAATTTAAGCTCACAACAGTGTTTCTTGTTTCCCTCCTTCCTTGCGCGTGTGTGTGTGTGTGTGTGTGTGTGTGTGTGTGTGCGTGCGTGCGTGTTTGTGTGTGCGTGCATGCGTGCTCTCAGACCCAAACTGAAGAACATTGACCGGAGTACCGCCCAGCAGTTGGCCATCACAGTCGGGAACGTGACGGTGATCATAACGGACTTTAAAGAGAAGACCCGCTCCTCATCCACATCCTCGTCCACCATCACGTCCAGCGCAGGTTCTGAACAACAGCACCAGAGCTCCGGTTCCGAGAGCATGGACAAGAGCTCGTCACGTGCCTCCACCCCTAAAGGGGACCTGTCTGTGGGGCATGACGAATCATTCTGAGCTTGCTCTTTTATTCCTCACCTTCCTCCATCCTCCTCGTGCTCCACTTCCCCATCCCCTCATATGAGTCTAGACACTATGGATCCCATAGGGGAGGAGAAAGAATCCTTTCCTGTTTCTGCCCCTCCCCCACCTGTGATTTCCCCTGGATGTTGAGAGGATCCGGCTGAATGAAAAGAGACAGTGTGAGGGAATCGAACACCCGGCTTGGGGAACTTCCCTTTTGGTTCCACTTGTTGCTTAGACAAGAAGAGCTGGGCCAACGGAATACCGCCCCACCCCGCCTCCACCCCCGTAACGGTAGCATCCAGACACTTGTATGTATTGTTTTATATTTGTGCGTGGATGTGAGGCCAAGTTGACTTTTCTTTTTGTTTGTTCTGTTTTTGTAAAGAAGAATTCTCTGCTGGGCACAATAACCATCACCGTCTGAATAACTATTACTCCCTTATTTATTACCTGCACCTGTTTCCTTCCAGCTCCTCCTCCTTTTTGTTCAGGCTTCACCATGTAGCTCTGCTGATCGTTCCTTCAGTGTTTCAATTACATTAAAAATGTTAGGCTAACACACACACACACACACACACACACACACACACACACACACACACACACACACTGGTGCTAGATACACTGTGAAGTGGTTTTGCAGATCTGGGACTGCCCATTTGCTCAATGTGACAAAGTGCTGATGAATCGAATTTTTCTTAACTGTTTTCTCTCCAACACTGTCCAGACCTGGTCCAGGTCCTTCTGCTCCTCGTCCCGCTCAGCGGGTATCGGTGGAATGACCTCTGAAGGTCAGACATCTGACTTCATTAGCTAGGCTAACTTTGATTTTTATGCTATAGCAGGTTGTACAGCATCTCCTGTCCCTTATGTACCGTGTAGGCTGTTGTGTAAAACACTAAAAGCTGTTGATATCTTCTGCATTCATTCCATGCCTCAGTACTGAGTTTCCTGGCCGAAGGTGGAGCTTTCCTTTCAGCTCTCGAGCCGTCGGGTTTTTTTTTGTTGTTGTTGTTTTGTGACTGAAGGACGCAGATCCACTTGGTCAGACCAGGTGTATCTGTAAAACAGACCCGTTGTGTCCAGTTGTTGTGACTCAGTTCCATTGTTCACGTGTTGTGGTTCCGAAGACGACGTTGAATCTTCATCCTCTCCACAGTGAAAACGCATGTAACAAAATTAACAATTTACGAAGGTTTGACAATTCGATTGACTTGTTTTTGTCACAATTCAAGACTCGAAGGCAAAATATTACAGTACTTATTAGAGATACAATTGTCCTTTAAATTTTATAGCAGCAAGGCTTATATAAGGGTTTTAATGAACTTTCACCTTAGCTGATATTAGACCAACAGAATTTCCTTTTAACTGTATGAAATTGTATAAAGAATAAATGTGTATATGATATCTTAGTTTTATTTATTGAAGGACCAAAGGAATTTCATAATGACATGATACATAGATGAATAACAATTTGAAATGCAATTATCTAATGTGTGAGATGAATAACAGTTTAAATAAAGACTAATATAATCCATGTAAATGGTGTTCTTATTGTACACTTGTCTGTGGGCGTGGCTAAATTGGGCCAGCGATCGTCGTACTGTGAGCGGAGTCAGAGGAACCTGCCGCCTCCACGCGCTGACGGTGCAGGCGATGGGGGGGCGGTCCGGCAGTCCTTCTATCTGCTGGACTACCACAGTACATGTAGGTCCCCGATCAGAGGCCCTCAGCTCACCAACTGAACTGCTCCCAGAGCAACAAGAACCAGGTTAGGTCAGGTGAGGTTAACCCCGCCCCCTCCCAGGACCAAAGGGGCTGGATCTGAACCGGAAACGTTTTCTCACTTTCACATGTAGGGATGATAATCATGTGTGTTGTAAGCTTCCAGTCCAGGAGGTGCGTGTTGTTGTTTCTGTTCCTGCTTTTGAGCGATGATGAAGATGTAATTATGTACTTTATTGCAAACAAAAATGAAATCAGTGTTCAAAGTGGGGAAATGCAATGTGAAGTGACTCGGACTGTTGAGTCAGATGGGACAGAATGTTGTTGCCCTGATTCTTACTGAGAATAAAATTCCTGCTATGTAATGCAATCTTATCAGAACCGGGCCTAAAACTCCAAAAAGCCATCTTCTCACCTGCCTTAGCTGTAACCACTTTCACGTGACGGAGGACTCCACCACAGAGAATTCATTGTGAAATCATGAACCGATGGCCATTTGCTGAGTATATGAATTATTGCTTGTAAATAGAATTTTAAAAAGGTGCAAAAGCAAACACTATGAATAATGACATTGAAGCTGAAGTTTTTTGTTCTACTGTTTCCCTCCCGCGCAAGCAGTTCTGTTCTTGTGTGCGACCAGTAACCTTAATTTACTGTGTAAAGATGGTTACATATTTTAGCTTTGTTTGTTCAGAGACCCAAATATAGAATGCTTGTTTACTTACTGTATAACCTTAAACGTGAACTTCCAATTAAATGTAATATACAAACTCATTTCTTCCTATAACAATGTCTTGTACAATGCTTTTAAAGTTATTGCTTGGTTTGAGAAAAAGACAAAAAATGGTAGGGACAGTACAATAATCCTTTCTTTGTTGTCCCCCTTTTCTTTTCCTTTACTTTGAGCTGATGTGTCATTGTTTCCCCTTTGTGAAATGGTCACATTCTGTTCCTGGTGTGGAAATGTTTGCAGCATTTTCAGCAGATCATTGTTCAGCAGCTCCTTGTCTAGCTAATGATGTTAAACTAATACATGTTTCTGGCATGTGCACGACTTTGCGCTTATAGGCTAACCTGATCATTTTCCTCTGCTTCAAATAGAAATGTCTATTTATGAATTTTGCTTGTAGTTTTTCACAAATAAAACTGTCAGAGTTGTAAAATTTTCTGTCTGTTTCGTGGTTCCTCATTGAAACTTTGGTCACTGAGTGATCAGGTGTCGTCTCTCACTTCCTGCCAGGACAGAAGGACCCAGCGTTTGTGGACCGTTGCTGAGAAATGTGCAGGGGAGCAGCTGAGTGCATCGCTCTGCAGCTTGTATGAACCAGACTGTCAGAAGAAAGAAAAGCGTCCCGTCACCTCGCTTTCTGATTGGCTACACGCTGCACATAGATGACTGCATGCTCGGTTCTCCTCGCAGGAGATCACACACGGACAGATATTGGGCCAAGACAATCCAACATGTTGGTTTTCCCCAATTTGCAATCAAACGTCCTTCTGAGCGGACCCGATTGCTCTTAACACACCACACGATAACATCATTGGTTAGGATTATCTTAAGAATCGTCCCGATAATCAGGACTTGTCAGAAGAGAAAATCAGCATTATCAGCTGTGAACACTGACTACTGTTCAGGGGCGTGTCTAGAAAATCTTTGTTGGGGGGCCAGGTGTCCAGATTTCTGAAAGGGGGGCACATGTAAATAGACCCATAACCTTAAAAAATCTAGATTTTACATAATTATAAACTCTATCATGTTTAAGTGGTTCCTATAAACCAAAATAAATTAAAAATCAAGTCAGTGATTCACTTTCATTAATAATTTTCTTTGATTAATGTAAAAGTATTGATGGAATTTGAGTGTCTCAGCTCTGGGGGGGGCATCCCCACCCCTGGACCCCCCCACCCCGGACATCACTACTACTGTTCAACATTTATTTTAGAGCCATTTAGGAAAGAGGATTAATTAGTTTAACAAGTGTTTAATGATCGTTATGATCCACGTTTTTATCATATAAATAAAAGATTTGAGAAGCTCCAGACTGACAGTTACATGAAGTTCACACAGAGTTGGTGGTTGGGAGAAGTTGTTCTCGCTGGATGTTTAGATCAATTCTTTCTTTGTTTGGATGTGAGAACAAGTTGGTGTTATTTATTTCATCTCACTCACCTGCGTGCTGTTATTCCTGAGCCAGTCCTGCACTGGGCCCTTTTAAAGCCTTCAGTCTATGACACAGTGATCTTTAATTTAATCTTCATCACCACTCTGAGTTAACCTGAGGATCACTGAAATGACACCAGCAGGTTTTATGTGTCTGGGTTGAAATGCTCAAGTTTGTGTCAATCTTCATGCAGATTACCTTCATAAAAACAGAGACAGTAAACTTTGTCACAATTAATATCTGTGTCATTCTTAGAACCACACAGCTGTTCAGGGATTAGTCACCAAGTGAGCGCAGTAAGGTACAGAGACACTATCAGGTGATTTCATTCAGAGAAAGCATCATCACATTAGGAACAACTGAAACAAACTGCAACTTTTCAAGAAGCTTCAGTGACAGACGAGTTGTACACGAGTCTCAGCTGAGCAAACAAACAAACAAAATCTGTTTCAAGACACGTAAAAAGATGCAAACAACTAAAAGTTACCATTGAAAACAATCTGTCAGAGGTTTAACTCTGATAACTTGGTTATGTGTAATCGCAGGTAAACATTTTAACCAGCAGTGATGTAAAGTTTGTAAAGGAGTTTTATTCATCTTCTGGAGCGTTCGGATTCAGTTTGACGTTGCGTTCTGAATCTGAACGCTCAGTGCCATAGACGTCTTGACGTCTCTACAGCTTTTATTGGCTTAAATCCTGCAAAGCATTCTGGGGCAGCTGCTCGCTGAATTTGAACTTATTACAGGCTGTATTTAATCATATGATCCAGGAGGGGGCAGTGGTGCACTTCTCTGGGTGAGATCTCTTATTATTAGGGCCGGGACTTTAACGCGTTAATTAAGATTAATTAATTACACAAAAATAACGCGTTAATTTTTTTAACGCATTTTAATCGCACTTATTTAAGCACCGCAGAACATCTCTCATGAGTTTCAGCGGACCGATTATACTGGAGCACCTACCAGCGTTCATTATTTAGGACAACAACAAACCACAGTGAACATGAATGAAGAAGCGACCGCTTTGATTGGCCCCGTGGATGGGAAGTTTTGTTATAAAAAATGACTGGATGGAAGCGTGGATAAGAACATGTGTGCAAGCTATGCAGCAAGGAATTTGCACATCACCGCAGCACATCGGGCCTGAAGTATCAACTCAATGTTAAACATATAGCAGCTAGCGTGGACGTTAGCCCGACTTCGAGTACAAGTGTAGACATTTTCTACACTTAATGCACTGGTCTGTTGGACTTGGTTGAACAAAAATAAACAATATTTGTTGCTTAAGCTTATGTGTATTCAGTCATGATTCAATGGTATACTAAAAATCAGTTTGAAAAAAATTCTCACTGTTCTCTGGTCAAATATTTATATGCGATTAAAATGCGATTAATTTTGATTAATTAATTACAAAGCCTCTAATTAATTAGATTAAAATTTTTAATCGAGTCCCGGCCCTACTTATTATTTACAGTGTTATAAGCCATGTGCAGCGGGGGAGGAGCCAGGCAATCAGGACGAGACATGGGGAGCCTAAGTCACGCCTTTCTACTTCCGGTCCATGGGTCCCCTACGCAAATTTGCGAATTGTACCCTTTTAGAGGCAAGGTCCCGCCTTTCTCACCTCTGATTGGCTAGAAGTGCTTGCGCTGTTTTTCATATCTGATTGGCTAAAAGTGTTCTCAGTGTTTTCTCAGTTATGGGAAGAATAATTTGAGGAGTGTTGCTGCACTGCCAAGAAGACCAGCACCACACTCCTTAGCACAGTGTGTCTCTGATGGTGTTTCCCTCGGTGTCCAACAAGAAAAAATAAGAAAATGCAACACAATTGTTCCGTTTGTCTGTTTCTTTATTATTAAGTTTTCGTCTGTTTTCTACTGACTGATACAGCTGGAACATATTGTATCTCTCATTCTCTCTCTCTCACACACACACACACACACACACACACACCCACAAGTGTGTTTTGGTATCCTTATGGGGACCGTCCATTGACTTCCATTGATTTTAGTAACTAGATTTATACCTAACCCAAACCCTTTTACTAACTGTAACCATTACTGATCTATAACTAACCCTAAGACTAACTAAAACTCTATTCACACCATACCTATAAACCTAACCCCTAACCCTAAAAAGGGGAGTCCCCCTCATGGGGACCAGGCTTCGGTCCCCACAAGAACCCTCGGACCCCAGAAAGATAGTAGATGTCTGGAAACTGGTCCTCAGGAGGTTAGAAGAACAAGCCCCCCCCCCCCCCCACACACACACACACAAACTGTTTGCTGTCCATATAAGCTGTCAGGTGTTCTAAATACTGTTCATTAAATCAGTAATATTTGAATCCTTCTGTGGTGTTTTTTCATGATCATCACTTCTCCCAGAAGAAGGACAGAGCTACAACAACATTTCATTTCCCTTTGGGAATTAATAACACTTATTAGATGGACTTTACTTATGTTGATGGTGGATAAACTGGATGAACGAGCTGAATGTTTGCTCTCTCTAATTTTGCGATGACATCTTGCAGTTGTTGTAGAGCCTTTCTAGCCAATCAGAAGCAAAATAAAGCAGGACCTTTCCCCCAAAAAAGTAGCTAATCATGTGAAAGCACTTCTAGCCAATCAGAGGCGAGAAAGGCGGGACCTCTAAACAGGTACAATTTGCAAATTTGCATCCCCTACTGCCAAAAAAATTGAATGAGAATCAATGGAGCGATTATTTTCTGATCGAGTTTGAAATGCACCATGGATCGAACATATGATGTCCGTGAGTTGTAAAGACAAGTTTTGATGCAGTGAAGCGATCATTTTCAACACGCAGCAAAAGTTATTTTAGGTTTTGTGTAAAAACATGTAGCGGGCTACAACAGCAGGTTTAGCAAACCACTTAATGAATTAGCAAGGGGGAAATTCTAATTCCTCACCGGATCAATTTTATCCACCTTCTCCTTGTTCTCTCATCAGCTGGGAAACGGTAGAACAGACAGGCATTTCAACAGGAGGCGTTAAAACGAGGGAAAAGCCAGGCAGTGTTGTTCTTTCCTTACTTCATATTTTTACTGCCTAAACCTTTAAAATCCAAGTTGCAGTTTTCAGTCCCAGCAGAATTTTCTGATCTGCCCTCAGGTCGTATATCTCCAAACGTCCTGGAGCGCTGGTGCTTAAACTACCTGCACCACAGGTGCTTAACGATGACCACAGAGCATCTCCCGATGAGGGATGAATGGAGTGTAATATAAAGAAAACTGTTTCCAGGTTTCGAGCCCATTTGGTGTGATGGAGTAAAAATGGAAGAAGTTTGCATTTAGTTACAGTGATGTAGCTCATGACAGATAAAGCTCTTGTTTATCAAAGCGGCTCTACTGGAGCTTAAAGAGCAGCAGACGACAGCAGGTCTGGGACTATTTCATGTCCATTATCTCAATTCAACATCCAAACAGCTGCTAGAGTTCATTCATCTGCTGCACCACGACCAGATCCATATGCTTTAAATACCTGCAGATAAAAACAAAGAACTATAGCTGTTCTGTGAGAGGAAACGAAGGCGTCTGACACAGAACACCGGTAACGTGTGAGACAGAAAGTTCAGTCAGCCACGCTTTTTCTAAAACCACAGAATCTGTGATGTTTACAGTAGAGCTTGTGCTTCATGTAGCGGAAGTGCTGAGGTAGACCGAGGATTAAAGTGTTCATTCTCACAACTGCAGACACCAGGAGAATTCAAACATCATTATTTATGAACATACATCTGTGTATAATCTATCTAATATCAGCAAGACTAGCAAAAATATCTTAAAGTTCAACAGCTTCAGTTTTAGCATGAAGACATCACAACGTCTTATATCAGAAAACTGAGAGGTCGTGATGTTGTGTGATGAATAATACACATCCGAACCAACAAACACTGTTAATGTGAAATAAATGGAAAAATAATGAAGAACAGTTTATAAAACACTTTGACTTCCATGTGCACTCATTCTATAGCGACTGTCTGTTTAATACATTTTTAAATTAAATGTTTGATAAATTCACTTGGTTAGGTTGTAGTTAAATGGTCAAAAGCTTTCCATGACTTTACCATATATATATATATATATATATACAGTGGGGCAAAAAAGTATTTAGTCAGCCACCAATTGTGTAAGTTCTCCCACTTAAAAAGATCAGAGAGGCCTTTAATTTTCATCATAGGTATACCTCAACTATGAGAGACAAAATTAGGAAAAAAAATCCAGAAAATCACATTGTCTGATTTTTAAAGAATTTATTTGCAAATTATGGTGGAAAATAAGTATTTGGTCACCTACAAACAAGTAAGATTTCTGGCTTTCACAGACCTGTAACTTCTTTAAGAGGCTCCTCGGTCCTCCACTCGTTACCTGTATTAATGGCACCTGTGTGAACTCGTTATCAGTATAAAAGACACCTGTCCACAACCTCAAACAGTCACGCTCCAAACTCCACTATGGCCAAGACCAAAGAGCTGTCAAAGGACACCAGAAACAAAATTGTAGACCTTCACCAGGCTGGGAAGACTGAATCTGCAATAGGTAAGCAGCTTGGTGTGAAGAAATCAACTGTGGGAGCAATTATTAGAAAATGGAAGACATACAAGACCACTGATAATCTCCCTCGATCTGGGGCTCCACGCAAGATCTCACCCCGTGGGGTCAAAATGATCACAAGAACGGTGAGCATAAATCCCAGAACCACACGGAGGGACCTAGTGAATGACCTGCAGAGAGCTGGGACCAAAGTAACAAAGGCTACCATCAGTAACACACTACGCCGCCAGGGACTCAAATCCTGCAGTGCCAGACGTGTCCCCCTGCTGAAGCCAGGACACGTCCAGGCCCGTCTGCGGTTTGCTAGAGAGCATTTGGATGATCCAGAAGAGGATTGGGAGAACATCATATGGTCAGATGAAACCAAAATAGAACTTTTTGGTAGAAACTCAACTTGTCGTGTTTGGAGGGGAAAGAATGCTGAGTTGGATCCAAAGAACACCATACCTACTGTAAAGCATGGGGGTGGAAACATCATGCTTTGGGGCTGTTTTTCTGCAAGGGGACCAGGACGACTGATCCGTGTAAAGGAAAGAATGAATGGGGCCATGTATCGTAAGATTTTGAGTGAAAACCTCCTTCCATCAGCAAGGGCATTGAAAATGAGACGTGGCTGGGTCTTTCAGCATGACAATGATCCCAAACACACCGCCCGGGCAACGAAGGAGTGGCTTCGTAAGAAGCATTTCAAGGTCCTGGAGTGGCCTAGCCAGTCTCCAGATCTCAACCGCATAGAAAATCTCTGGAGGGAGTTGAAAGTCCGTGTTGCCCAGCATCAGCCCCAAAACATCACTGCTCTAGAGGAGATCTGCATGGAGGAATGGGCCAAAATACCAGCAACAGTGTGTGAAAACCTTGTGAAGACTTACAGAAAACATTTGACCTCTGTCATTGCCAACAAAGGCTATATAACAAAGTATTGAGATTAACTTTTGTTATTGACCAAATACTTATTTTCCACCATAATTTGCAAATAAATTCTTTAAAAATCAGACAATGTGATTTTCTGGATTTTTTTTCCTCATTTTGTCTCTCATAGTTGAGGTATACCTATGATGAAAATTACAGGCCTCTCTGATCTTTTTAAGTGGGAGAACTTACACAATTGGTGGCTGACTAAATACTTTTTTGCCCCACTGTATCATCATATTCATGTGTATGTGTTGGAATTTAAATCAGTACTAAATTATTTTTCTGCTGCTGTATCTCAGACGGCTGTTGCTCAAACTGGTGTTCTGTTGAAATATGTTACCTGTTGAGATGTGCTACCAATTCCTTCTGCATGTGTGTCGTTCTACAGTCTTGACTTCAATAAACAGACTTATTGTTTATTTTTATATTTTTCCATAAATACATTTTACCTATCAAATACATTCTCCCAGGACAGGAACATTAAATATGATGTTATGTTTTCTTTCTTTTAACTTTCTTCATTGTCAGAGCGACAGGCAGGGTGCGACTTCGTGGGGGCTGGGGGTACCTTTATTTTTTATCCCTGGGGGAGATGAGTTATTTTTGTTCTCATCTGACCATACTTGCCAACCCTACCGATTTTCCCGGGTTAATCCCGAATTTTACTGCTCTCCCGGGACCACCATTCTCCCGAATTTCTCCCAACTTCCACCCGGACAACAATAACAATAACAACCTTCACCGGGTGTTGTTTCCAGCCGGACAGTAAAAACGGTTACACCTTGAAGTCACCACCATCTGTTGTACAGGTACTACTATTTAATTAGTTTACTTAATTAATTACTGTGGACTGTTATTTTGTCAAATACATAAGCATAAGCAAAATACTGTATAAAATACTGTATAAACTTCCAACGACATCTCGTTATGAAATAAGTTGTTAATTTGTATTATGGCGACATTTTTCTTCAGGGCAGCATAAATCAACAGAACACCACTTCCTGCTGCGACCCGAATTACTGAAGATCTGTTAATCAGTGTTTCCTGACCTTTTTAGATAAAATGTTTCATATTACAGGTTAATACTTAAGAAATAACCACAAAGTCCTGAAATCTTTATGTGAAGGTTTGTTCAGGTTTGTTTTGTTTCTTTCCGTCTGCCGCTGTAGACGAACACCTGTGTGTATCAGAGCTGTTGGAATATTGTTTGGCAACAACAACATATCAAACATCTGTTCCTGCTGTGGATGGAATTGATTTGGTTCCTTTTTGCTTGTGTCTTGTTGAGCAGGTTGCACATCATGAGCTGCTTGTTCATCCTCACCTGAAATCAAGATTCCACATGAAAGAAAGAGAAAAATCAAATTGTTGTTGTTGAATTTTCTGTCTCGAAGATGCACCAACTGATTTTATTTCACATTTTCAAATGATTATTTCTTATCTTTAAAAAAAAACTGCTCTTCATTGAACTTCCTGTTCTTCCTCTTTTATATTTACAGTTTACAGTTTTTATTTTATGTTCTGAAACAATATTTTTCTGACAGATATAGTTAGAACGTACCACGTTGATGCAGCTTGTTGATACACACTTCCTCACTGACTTATAACAAAACCAGCATCTCTGAATTGTTTTGTTGAAAAATAAACATCCTGTTTACAGGCACTGCCATGTTGTCATTTTGTCTGTGCAGTCGTGATGTGAGGCTGAAAGTCCCGCCCACTCACCTGCACACAGTCATGGAGTTACAAATGAATGTTAAATGTGTCTATGTGAACATACTGCAGCAATATAAGAACAAATCAACCAACCAAATCATCCTGATAAACATGTTTGATGTGCGTGGATCAATACTAAATCTGATTTCTCTGATTTCAGCTTTTTATGTTCCAAAATCAATCATCTCATTAAAATACTGATATTTTAGTAATTTGAATTAAATGTGTTTTTTTTTTTGCAGCAAAGCAAAGTGTGTGATTTGTACAGGATTCATCTGAACCATCATGTGGTAACACCATAAACTTGATTAAACATCTAAAAATAAATAATAATGGAATATGAAGATGTCATGAGAAGGTGATCAGAGGAGGAGAGAAGGTGTGAGGGTGAACCAGACGTCTGTCTCGGCGTCATGAGGAGCTGCAGGCAGGTACAGATGCAGAGATTGTTGTCGAGACTTTTTGGTGATTGAAATGGTCTGTTCTGTAGTTATTTATGCAATTCAAACAACAACAACATCCACCTCAGTTCCATTACTTTTTAATTTTCCAAACACTAAATTTTGCTAAAATATTTTGTGTATTGATGAATTTTCTACAATTTTAGAAGTGCCGGTAAATAATAAATAATCCCTGGTCATCGTGCGCTATGTGCAGCTTGATTTGAAGGCATTCAACCGGCGTTCCTTCGCTGAGGGTCCATCCAGACTATCTACATGGCATTGAACTTCCGAACAGGCCATGAACACAAGATTCTTGCCATAAGACTGCATTAAGGAGGCAATGGTCCAAGAATCATTTGTATCGCATTCTCAGCTGTTTGTACAGGTCATCATGTCCAAGGCTTAATGAGGTCCTTCCATTAAAAACCGTTTTTTCTGAGGTTTCTGTTGAATATTTTAGCTCCACAGGTGTTCTTACCTTCATAGTGGGTGTGAAAACAGGTCAACAACTTCTCTTTCAGTTTTAATCTCTCAAACTACGCAGGTGGCGATAACACCCGAGTCCGAACGGCCTGTATCTGTTTCAAGAAGCCAGTTTAGTTCCTATACTAAGTCTATAGTATCAAACGCAGCATCACTGAGATCTAACAGGACCAGTAAAGACACAAGTCCACTGTCTGAGGACATGAGAATATCATTAGAAAATTTATGCTGTTTCCGTGCTGTGATGATCTAAATCCTGACTGAAACTCTGAAAACAGATCACTCTTGTGTAAAAGTCTCCTGTTAGAATGAGTCTGTTCCTAAATGGGCTTTGGTAACTCATCAGCATGTCATGGAGAGGGTGAGAGTTGTTGTCAAATATTGTTTTTAAACAGAGAAACCTCCTCTCAGACAGCGCTGTCAGTCGAGTTCCACCCCAGCAACAACTGACCTTGAGCATCAGTTTATTCAGTCTGTTTGTGTCCATCGCTCTCAGTCTGAGCATGGACAGTAACACTGGCTACCTCAGACTTATAAAACACCACAAGCATATTCTAACAGACCTAATACAGATGACTCTGACCTTTTTATAAAGTACAGTAATGCCAGTCCAGTTTATTGTCGACGTGCATCTAAAGATATTTGTAACCTTTCACCATTTCCACACAGACCCCCCCCGATGGAATCAGGATCAACTCGATCTTCCTTAAATCCACCACCAGGTCTTTAGTCTTTGTCGTGTTAGGCTGCTGATGGTTCTACTCATGACGTTTACCACTGCTGCCCTGAGCGCAGCCTCATCTCCTTCTCTGACACGTCCAACGGTGACGGATATGTTCAGAGGATTTTACTCTCCAGTCAAATACAGCCAAACCAAATCCGAAGTTCTTCACACAACAGATACACTATAATAAAAACAGGAAATTATTTATCTCTTATTATGAGTTTCCTGGGTTAAAGAATTCCCACTAACAAGTTTATGTTTTTCCCTCAGAAACACAGAGGAATAAAACAAGAAGCTTTGTATTACTGAAGCTGATGACTGGCAGCAGCTTTATACCTGCTCACGTCCTGATGTGTTTTCACTCAGACATCACACCGTCAACATGCAGGTGCAGATCAACCAGTCTGCTGTCTAACAAGGATAAATTGTACTTTGTGTTAAACCTGATTGACCGTTCTCTAACAAGTTCTCAGACATGAAGCTCGGTCTGTGAAGCACAAGACGCTCTTTGTTCTGTGCAGCTTCCTGCTCCGAACGTGTTGCAGGTTCACAAGCACAGAAACCTGTTTGTATAAAATAATATTGACAAATAAAAACCTCAGAAGTTCTTATTTATTCTCAGCTGTTTGCTGCTTATCAATCAGATCTGCTTCCACTGTAAGATGTAGCTTTTTTTAACCAACGTTGTGTAACTGTGGCTGAACATTAGCATAGCAGCTCGTTTCTGAAACATCTATTCGTAGCCACTTGTGTGGTTTATGGCTAATGATGTTATTATTATAAAGTCCATGAAGACGTCTCAGTCAGACTCGTGACACACCACAGCCCACACCAGGCATGAGCTGAAGGAGCTCCTCTCAGGATGAGATTACTCACCACACGGGTGAGCGTCGTTCAGCCACAAGCATTATCACACCCACATGATGATAGGCTTCATGTTAACTCTCTGCTCTATGTAAATCGCTGCATTTGTTTTCTCAAACACTACAAACCCCCTCCACCATCTGTCTGTTCAGATCAAATCTCCTCATAAAAGCACAATGATAAAGGATTTATTAAGCACCGGCCTCGGCTCTCATAAAGTGGAAGGGTAATCGACTGTGGAAGAAGTTTGCCTTTTATTCTACACAGTCTGTGCAAAAAGAGTTTTTACCTAACAGCTGCTGCATATTTTATTTCCTTTCAGTGCCAAACAGAAAAAGAAATTCTGTGCAGACAATCCCATCCATGTCTGCAAGCGTGAAGACACCTCAAGAGCCACGTCTCTGTTTCTTACCTGCAGCTTGTCAACATGATACAACATAATTAGAATCTCTGTTTGTGAGCATGAAGAGCATCTTTATATGCATCTTGGATGTGTGTGTGAGCGACATAATAAGTATGCTTAAGGATAGTTGTTAACATGACTGGCAGTGCAGTGAATTATTAATAAACCCTGGAGCCTCAGGAGGCTTGTAAAGAAGTCTAACCTGGAGGTCAAAAACTCTGATATCCATCACAGATGGTTTTTGAGGCCAGAGGCAAGTTGCCTTCTCACACTGGTTAGATGTAGAAATATAGATGTCAGATTATAGAGTTATGATTATGAAATTAAACAGTGACTGCTGCAGGTTTGACTCAGTTCTGAGACTATAAATGTGTGTTTTCATTGCAGACGTGCTGCTAATTCAGAAACGAGGACACTATGATGTCCTCATTAAATAAATCCATTTATTTGAAACATGGGATGTTGTGTCTGCAGATTTAACCCTCTGCTTCGCTCCCTTAATGGAGAGCATTACTTTATCATTTAGGCTAATTACTGTGAACAAATGGTTTTCTTGCTGCCTGTCAGCCCACATTGTGTAATCATTCTTGACCTACTCACTGAACTCATCGTTTTAAGTATGTGATCTGCACAACATTGGCCTTGATTAATCATTAATAGGATTAAACAGTGTGTGATGTGCCACCCCTTTAATTTGTGCTTAATAACTGCAGTTGCACAGGCCTGTGAAGACACAGAGACGATAACTGCAGCTGGACTGCAGCAGGGTGAAGGAACGGCAGCTGTTGTAAAAATACACACTAAATGTTTGTGTTTTTGACAGAAACGTAGGAAATTTTTGGTGGAATATATAACCAACAACTGCATTTCCACCAAAATGTGTGCATCAAGCAATTTAATTTAATTTAATTTAATTTAATTTAATTTAATTTAATTTAATTTAATTTAATTTAAAGGGACTTAAGGCAAGATTTGTGAATATATGTCTGTTGCCTTGGAAACGCTGTGTGCTACATAATGCGCTGCAGTTCAACGTCCGACTTTCCCGCGCAGTTGTAGGGATGTGACGTAAATTGACGCTGCATGCGCGTTGCCGACAGCTCTTGAACAGGAAAAACATGGCCGCCGTGGACTTGGATTCAAACACTGAAGGTATACTTATGGATGTTTCTGCAGCCAGCAAACGACCTGCATCCACTCTCACCCCCAAAAAAAGTGGCACCACGAAGAAAAAAAAAGACTTTATCAGCGGCATCTCGTGAGTCTAAAAAAAAATATGACCGAAGCCGGGCAGGCACCCGCATAAATATTGGATATACGTTCGGTTCATGGAGGGAACTTCAGCTGCATTTGGGAGTGAAAACGAATGCTGACATGGCTCATTTCCTTGTGACCAGGTGAGAAAACATTATAGGTCGTGTTTAGAGCCTGATACAGTATGAAAATGATGAGATCAAATCAAATAACAGAGTGGAGAGACCTGACGTGAAGTATGCTAGCCTCCCCGGTGCAGTGCTGTGAAGACGAACAGTCTGTAAAGTGTCTGTGCGCGCTCCCGTGCCGGCTTGGCTGGTGGCTGCAGTTAGCGGCAGCACCTGTCGCGGCAGCACTGAGTCAGATTTTGTAAAGCTGCCTTAAGTTCCTTTAATTTAATTTAATTTTTACAACTTGCGTACTCATCAAAGTAAGGTTATTGTGGCTCATCTTAAATGCTCATTATCCTTGAAAAAGGACAAGAATTATTCATTATTCATGCAGGTGGATCAGAAGTGATGACTAGTTGACAGCTAACATCAGACACTGATACAGTAGATATGATGTGGGGGTTCAGAGCAGTACATTGTTTTCACTGGTTAAGTGTTAGTTATCAGAAGCTTGTCATGTTAAAGGCAGCAGCTCGTTTCTATTGGATGATCCATTGAAGAACCAACTTACAATGTTTAAATTGTGAAAACAACATCTTGTTTACACTGAAAAGAGAAAAGGAAGTGCAGCACTGCTGTCCTGCTTGTAAGGAACTAAAATGTTCCAGGAGTTGTCGACACCATGAAGTTTTCTAAATAACCAAGATTAGATTTTTCATGGTTACTGCTCTGCTGCCAGTGAGCTCATTAGACCTCAGGTCTCACTGTCAGTTCATTCTTCTCTCTCTCTGTTTTCTTTTGTTTTTATAATGATTATATTTGGTTTTGTGCCCATATGTTAAGTTAATCCTCGTCCTCCCACATCATGTTGAACAAAAGATGACAGACACTCAATAAAAAAGGGAAATTTTACAATTACTGCCTCCTGAATTATAAACCTGCTTATGAAGCGGTTTAATTATGAACTCATGTTTAGATCTTTTTTTAGTGTCTAGTTTGTATAAATATTTGAGTCAGATCTCACTGTTCTGTCTAATGCTTGGCTCATTTGGACTCTTAAGTTTTATCCATTGACTGTCCCTAAGGATTTCTCTACTTGAGCATCCGGCCATCATTCATGCTGCAACTCCTGCATCCGGCTGACAGCTTGGCACAGATCCAAGTCTGTGTTTACATTTGGGATCCAGCCAGACAAAACCCTGAGATCTCAGCCAAGCTACTAATATGCAATCCAGCCAAGTGTAGGTAGGTGAGCGAGCGGGAACCTATTCACAGAGGGAAACCCGAGGCAGACTTCAGGATTTTGTTTTCCTCAACCTAAACTTCAAACATCACAGCAGGGGAAAAGATTCCACCGTGAATTCTAACCGTTTCTCTAAAACGTGCTCACATCACAAGATTACTTAGGCATAAAGAACACAGTTTGACAGCTTTGCTATGTGGGGTTTGAGGTAAGAGATGAAATAATGATGTGCTTTCAACTCGTTTTCCAACTGGTGAACCTGGGCTACCCGGCTATATTTTCACCCTCAGCGATGTTGTTGCTGCTAGTACACCTGTCAAATTAAACTCTTACAAGAACTAAAAACCTGCCTCCTCTTTGCCAAGTGTCACAACAGCTGTTACTCAGGTTGTGATTAAAACATCGATCCTCTGCAGCTACACAGGAGACTGTAGATGCACCAAATTCTGAGACAGACTGGTAAACAGAGTCCCGTCTTCAGGTTGACACCTGAGGAGAAAAGTTCATTAAACACATGACGCCAGCAGGAAGAGAAGCATCACCTGTTGGATATCACAATCTGCTGCTTTGACTGTGGTTTTAAAGGGATTAGTGGCTGTTCAAGTTAAAACCCTGATGTTTATCTGCTTCCTGGATTGGGATGTTAAATGTCATGTTAAAGCTTTCTGATCATCCCAGAGGCAAATGCAAACAGAGCAGGAATGCCGCCGCTGCAGCTGATAGTGCAAGCAACGCAGAAGAAGAAGAAGAGGTGCAGGCAAAATCTGAGGGGAGTCTGCTGAGACATCTAATTCACAAGTGAGAGGTTGTTATGCACTGGTGTGATCGAAAAGTGCCTCAGCTACTGCATTATTATTTTCCAAGGCTTTTGTGTGGCTGTGAAAACCCTTCTTCTCTGCAGCAGGGAGCATAATGAGGAGACAGAGCGAGGTATGAATGAGCCTCAGTCTTATTTCAGGCTCTGCTGAGGACGGTTGTCTGGAATCAGAAGCAAAGCAGGAAGAATGAGGTGGGGGTGGAGGTGGGTTGTTACAATCCTGTTGAAGATGTCAGTACCTACAAGAGCTGTGAGAGGTTCCAACCAGTGGCACCCTGCTGCCAACTGGCACCAATAGCACTGAGCGTTTCTCCTGCAGCTCCCACAGAGCATTGTGGGGCCCTTTAGAGTCAATGTGCCAGTGAATCATTTATGTTCTCGCTTCAACTTGCCAACATTTGTATGACACACTTTATGCGATGTACTGCAAAGTAGATTTAGAGGGTTGAGACAAACATATCTGCAGAGTGGAAATGCTGGTGTTGAGCTTTGTTTGCAGGAGTCATGGGTTATAGTGTTGCTTACATCACCAGCCAACCAGCCTCCATCACAGGAGTGATGCTTTCATGGTCTGATTGAGATGCAGGAAAAAAATGTCTATTACCCAGAGCAGCCAGGGTAGAATGAAGTAAAGGGAGTGTCTGTTGGCTTAAAGATAGAAATTGCTTCTGCTCTTCTCATATATTTCATCAGCACTGGAACTCTCCTCCATTCTTACGAATTAATAGCTAGAATTTCTATGAATGTGAAAGCAGGCTGCTGTGCTGTTATGCTGCTGCATGCTGCCGTGGAAACAGGGAGGCTGGCCACGGCAGATAGACTTTTAACCAAATATATTATTAGCAGACTCACATGATCCTGGTGAGTTGAGAACAATTTGATAATGAGTGCTGGAACCTCCACGTAGGATCTCATACATCTTTTCATGTTTCCTCAATCAGCAGAAGCTTACAGTATTTTCATGATGGCAGAACAAGGAAGGACCCAAAGAAGCCAAAAAGAAAAAAAAGTAAAAGTAAAAATTTTAAAAGATTACGTCAGAGTTTCAGCTGTGTGGGGAGGTCCACAAGAAACAGCATACCCCCCCCCCCTTCCCCCCGAAGGATCTGCAAGTGAGATGGAACAGCAGTAGGCGGGGCTTAGGAGATACAGATCTTTTTTTTTATTGCTTACAGTTCAAAGTTCATTGTTACCACTTTGTATTGGATGAGTGATGAAGTGACGTCATGATCAGGTTCTGTTATTCTTTATTATTTGGACATTTAGGACGACGATGCATTGAAAAAATACTCACATATAGACGAAGAGACAAAAAATATTGTTTGACTTTTATTTGCTCCTTTTCAGTCCAGTATGTACACCTCATCATCATCGATCTACCAACATGTCAAGCTCATTTTTATATTTCAAAGGATCATATTTTTAAAAATAATTATTTTCAAGTTGCTTCCCAACTTCTGTGTGACATCAGACCCTCCCCCATTTCTCATCCCTGAGACCCTGATGAAAACGCAGACTTATTATTCACCAGTGAGATTTCTTCCTTCTTTCTAGTTTGACCCCCACATTAAAGACCCCCCCCCCCCCCCCAGGGATTATCCATACACGTGTTACATTTTTGAGTACTAGGGTCGGGTTAAAAGGGCAATTTGATTGCAGTCCATCTGGGTTGTTCAATAATTCTCGTGTTTCTCCAGGATCTCCTGCTCCCAGAACATCAAGGAGAGAAATCGATCTTCTGGGAGCTTTTATCAGGTCTGAGTGACACTTTTAAAACTACTGGAGGTTCATTGTGTTTCCACTTCTGGTGACTGAATATATAAATAATCAGAAGTCTGTCAGTGTATTAAACCAATCAGTTATTGGTTGAGTCTGTCTAAGCAGCACTTGGATCTGAGCAGCTACACAGATAAACACGATTAACCAAAACTTTATATGAACAATATGAGGAACTGGATCTGAAACCCAGAATAAATGTAACTATCATCTTTATTTGTGTTATTTATTACTTGTTAAACCAAAATATTTCTGTTACATTAAACCTGGTAAAAGATTCATGTCTGTTACTGTAACACCAATTTATATCAAAGTCATCTGATCATGTTTGAAATGTGAGACTTTCAACCGTTAAATCAACCAACTGGATTTTTAAAGCTAATTTCACTGAAATGTCACGTCAAAATAAAGTTTGTTTCCTTTGAAAACGTTTGATTTTATTGTGTAATATGTTTATGTTTATAAACTCAGCCCATTGTTCTTTTTATGACCTTACTGAGTGTGTCTGCACATGGGTGTAGGATTGTTATAAGGGGGGTTTGAACAAAAAGCGTTTTATAAACAAAGTTTGATTTGATATACAACTAACATTATTATTATACTTCTAAAATTCTTTATTGATCAGTTATCAGAGCAAATACATCGATAAAAACAATCCCAAATACCCTCAACAGGGATAAAAACCAAACAAACAGAATCCTTAAAGTACACTAAGATCATAAAACTGTTATAATAAATTATTTTGAATGTTTTTGAAACAAAATATTTAAAGAAAATAAAGTTTTTTTTACTGCAACAAAGCAAGAGAAGATGAAAAGCCTTTCATCTCTGAATCTTTTGTTAAAACAACTTGTTTTTTGTTTGTGTTTTGTTAGAAAGTTTCACTCCTTCCATGTCCATGAAAATCTTTAGACGTGTCCTTGAGGTCATGGAGGCGGGACTTCATCACACATCAGTCCAAACAGCTGTAGTTAATACTACATTCTCCAGATGTTGCAACTCCCTGGTGCCTTTAAGGACAGTTTTAACATCTGGAGCTTGTTCACTGAGAAAAATTACAACATCTTCAGAGGTCCAACTGATGGAATCTTGATATATCTATGATATATTTAAGTATTTATAATAAAAATAAAGTTAAGGTTAAATTTAGAGACGAGAGCTATAATGAAAATATGAAACTAAAATTTAAAGCAGACAGACTCTGTTCTGGTCGCCACCTCAGACCATCAGTTTAGCACTAGACCGTATTTAATTGACTTAAAACTGACAAACATTAAACATGATAAAAGTCTTTCTAATCATGAGCAGCTGTTCAGTGATGCTGTGTGAATAGAGACAGAAAAGATCCTGCATGAGAGGATGAAATACATCAGCAGCAAAACAACAGCCTTCTGTTTTATAACTCATCAATGATAAAAAAAATAATGAATAACATCCACCACAACTAACTAGCAGGTTAGTCTGGTTAGTTTAACCAGGTCTGGTCAGAATAATGGAGGAGTTAAATAATGAAAAATGAAACATTAAATCATTTCAGCAAAGGAACTATCAGGGTTTGGAAGCAGAACACAGTCAGGGGTGTTAAGGTGTTGTTTGGTGTATTGCGTTAGCTTGCTAGCTAATTAAAACACAAAATACACAAACATGTGAACATGTAACAACATGGTGGAAATGTTACCTTCATGTACTTTTTCATCTTCTGTCAGGAGAAACATGTTCACAGAGTTTTACGGAAACGCTGCAGTAACTGACTTCTTCTCTAATAATCTGACCAAATATTATTATATTAAGTTTTTCTATTCAGTCAATCTCAGAGAAACTAGAACATTTAAAATTCCCTGAAGTCTAAATGATTAAATCTTCTTTTAAAAAGAAATATATATTATTTTTGTTGCTTAGAATAAATTCAGTTTTTCAACCTATTTATAGACTTAAATTAGACCCCAAAAATTCTATCTCACAGTGACCCTGAAAGTTATCAGCAGGTTATTGAAACTAAAGTGGGACAAAAAAAATCCAAACTAGCCCCCCCCCCCAACACACACACACAAGTGTGTTTTGGTATCCTTATGGGGACCGTCCATTGACTTCCATTGATTTTAGTAACTAGATTTATACCTAACCCAAACCCTTTTCCTAACCTTAACCATTACTGATCTATAACTAACCCTAAGACTAACTAAAACTCTATTCACACCATACCTATAAACCTAACCCCTAACCCTAAAAAGGGGAGTCCCCCTCATGGGGACCAGGCTTCGGTCCCCACAAGAACCCTCGGACCCCAGAAAGATAGTAAAAGTCAGGAAACGGGTCCTCAGGAGGTCAGAAATACACACACACACACACACACACACACACACACACACACACACACACACACACAGACCTTTTACCAGCTATCTTTTCTTTTTGTGTAGGTAAATTGAAGAATATTATTTTGTGTATTTGTTGTCTAATACTCTCAAGCAAAGATCCTTAATGCTCAGAAAATCAAATGTACATGATTTAATAATTTTTAAAATTAAATTAGCTTTATAAAATGTTGCAGATCTCTTATTTACAATTTACTTCTTCTACGGGTCTTAAACTTTAGGACGAATCAAACCTGTCTTACAACCAGAGGCTGAAACTTCTTGTTTCATCCAGGTGGAACATTTATAAATGTCTAGGATTCATTTAGAAGAAATAAAGAGGCCGTCTATAAAAAGCCCGTGTGTTCAGTGATCAGTGTTTTAAAGGTGTGAAGATGCTGCATCTCATTTTCAGTTGAATTCTCTCGATCAGATTTCTTCCTGTCATTTAAAACTCCCTCTGTGCTTTTTGGACATAATTAAAATGATGCACATTTGCAGACAGAATACCTGGCAGATGGAAGACTTTCCTTTAGAGCGAGGTTATTGGCTGATTTCTACCCACCAACCTTCTATGGAGGAGGCAGACAATGCAAGCAAAGCTCAGTCAACCCAACTTGTATCTGTTTCACAGCCAGCCAGTAATAATCCCAGCTCAGCTCTCGCCTGCACAGCAGGAGAGCTGAAATAAACTCACTTTGGCTTTGGCTTAGAATGCAATCAGACCCAGATGCCTGCACTATGAACATCAAACAAGTCAGAATAAACAGGAGACTGTTACAATAAACCCTCGCACTGAAAAGCATGGGAGAGTTTTTAGACATGACGAAAAAAATATACATCTTAGTTCCTTTTTACTGTAGATTTTATGCAAATTTTGAAATAAAAAAATCTCTTAAATAATTATTGTGGAAACATCTAAATTAGAAAGATAATTTAGCCATTTTTAAATAAAAGTCACACGTTTTAAAAGAATTACATAGATGAACTGATGAGGAGACTTCATAAGGTATGATAACGTTTCAACAACAGCAGATGTTTTGAAGACGTGCCTCAGCAAAAAATCCTTCAGGCTTGTGATTTGACATAAAGAAATACTGATATAAGGCTTCAGATCTTAAAATATTATAATCAGTCTCAAGAGTCTGATCATTAAAACTTTACTGTATGTAATAAAACAAAAGAAAAGGAAGCAGCTAAAAGAGGTGAGGCATTTTATAGTGCGACTCTGCCATCTAGTGGTTGAAACAGCTGATAAAAATAAGTTCCCCTGAGTTCAGATCTTCCTCTTGAGGTAAACTATCTTAAATCTGTGAATAAATCATCGCTGTCTGGATTATTCTCCGAGCACTGGAGCCTGTTGTGACATCACCTCTGGTCCAGGAAGCTTATAGGCCATTGATTGAGTTGTCAGGGTTGGAAGGGAGCGATGATCTGATGTGATCAGTGGTGACACCCAGTGGGAACGTGTCGGTCCTGGTTCTCGCTACTCTGTTCAGCTCATTTGGCCTCTGCAGCGCTCTCCACTTAATCAAATATGACAAGCTCCCAGAGCTTCTGAAACAATCTCAGGCTCCTGGCTGACCCGTCACACCCGAAGACTAAACATCCCCCACAACCCCCACTGTAGACCCTTTAGGAGGATGATGTGTTCCTTTTTGTTCATTTGAGATGGCTTCTTAATTTTAAATGTATTTTTCTGAAGACAACCTTGGAAACACAGCAGATGTCTATTTGGTGTTTGTGCCAGTGAAGATGCTGCTGTCAGGAGGTACATGAGGTTTTATTTATGTTTAAACCAGTTCTGAACACTTAGTAAACAAAAGGTGAAAGATGTTAAAAACAACAAACAAACAGACAAATGTCAACATCATTGTATATAAAATCCTTTATTTCCTCTGACTCAGCGTGTGAGAAGTTTAGAAACCAGGATGAGGTTTATGTCGACAGCTGGGACATCAGGCAGAGTGGGCGTCGGCCCGTGGGAGGCTCTTCATTCTGTTTACTTTTCATCCCGTCGTGTTCTATTCACACCAGGAGATGAAGAGCCAGTTCACCTTCTGTCTGCCTGCCTGAGGTTCAAACACTGTCATAAACTAAAGGATCAGAAAACATCTACTGTGATGAAGAAACATTAGGAATATCAGAAAAGTCTGAAAATTTCAGTATTTCACTGTCTTGTTGATGTTCTTGATTCTTCTGAAACATGGTTTTATCCTGTAAGTGTTTGGAGGACAGGTGACACATCACTCGGATCTCCCATTCAGGTCGCCGTGGTATTCAACACTTCATTGGAAATGAGTCACGCGGTGTTTACTGACCTTCTCAGACTCAGAAATAAAGTCCCTGCATATTTCTCTTCTCATTCATTGTGCTTTTTATCTTTAATAACTCACTTGTCTCCAACATTCTCTCACCACGGCTTCTCTGTTGTCCAGTTTACTTGAATTTCAATTCAGAGAATTAATTTTATTCAAAGTCTTCAAAATTGATTGAAAAATACTTCAACTTCTACAGGGAAATAAATTTGTTTTCTTTTTGTTTTTTTTTTAATCAAAAGATTAGTAAAAATAAAAAAAACAAAACAAATGAGGATAAAGTGATTTGAGACCCTCTTGTTATACTAAATAATCCAAACATTCATGAATATATTGTGCAGTGGGATGTTGTTCATTATCTTCATTAGTTTATGCAACATTTTCACATGCAACATTTGTATTTTAATTAACTCATTAAGTGCTTTTTTACATATATATCTCAAATTTTGTATGTGCATTGCATGTATGTAAAATGTGTGTACATGAATACATATTTCTTGCATGTTTGCAAGGATGGGAGGAAATCAGAGTCCTCAGAGGAAACCCAGACATGCATGGGGAGAAGTCCAGATTTGAACCCAGGACCTTCTCACTGCAAGGCAACTGCACCACCATGCAGCCCATACATGTACATGTCATGTGCTGTGAGGGCTCGGGGCAGGACCCAAAATGCAGGGAAGCACAGGAGACTAAAAAAACTCAAAATTAATGTTTTTAATAATAAAAATCAAAGAGCTGACAAGGCAGCAAAACACTTACATTGATGGATGCCACGGGAGGAGAAACACACAGTACGAAAGACGACACTCCGACAACTCAAACATAACAGACACACCCTTTTATACACAAATGAAAGCAATTAACACGAATGAAAAACACCTGGAGAAGAGAGGGAGAGGGAAACGAGCAACAGCTGAGACACAAGGAGAACTGGGAGCACAGAATATCAAGAAAATAAACCAGAAAATACACAAGAATCACAGGAAGACAAGAAAACAACAAAACTCTCACACAGAACATGAATCCTGACAGTACACAATTTTATTAACTTTGTTTAAGTTACACATTCCTCCATTGAAAAGCACGTTGGGTTACTCTGGCATGAAATGTTGGATTTGAATATATAACATCTTATTGCTCATGTGTAAGTGGTGTTGACTTTTAATCTGTATTTAAGTTTCATAGAGTTCTTAAAATTGACATATACAGTATTTTCTACATGTGATTTCTATAATTGTAGGTTTTAACTTGATTAACAGCTTTTCCTTTTTGATATTTCTCTGTTCAGTTTCAGTTAATCTTGATTTCAGCACATTTACCTGGTCCTGATCATTTAGGATGAGGAGCTGTTGCAGCTTCCAAGAGCCTGAAGATTGAAAGATTTGTACTTTATTTTTAAAGGTACAGTGTGTAGGAATTTTACAGGTAAATAATCAAACAACAGTCTTAATGTCCCACTGATGTTGAAAACTAAAGTCACATTGTAACAGATCTGGATCTCAGTCGGCTGGGTGGTCACTAGTTTGTCATTTTATAAAAGCTAACCCAGACCATAATCATTATTTACATGTCCAGACTTCCTGGTTCCATAATGAATCACATGTGAGTCTGCAAGGCTGCCAAGTCTTCAACACAAGCAGCTGGAATTCCACAACAAGCAGCAGCAAAAGTAAGAAACCACCACATCCTTCCAACTGAGCAGCCGAACTGATGGGGCTTTCAAATGCATTTAGGAAAACTCAATGCTGAACAAATAGACCTTCAGACATTTTCAAAAATTAAACAAATACAAGAGAAACTAAACGAGGATCAACATCAGAACTGGCAACTCAACAGAACAATCAGGGAGGGGAGGGGGTGAGTGGCTGAGAGCGGATGGTTATTTGTCTACAGGACTCGGATTTGACAACAAGGTTTAATTCTAACATACTGAACCTTCACTGTGAAATGATTTCAAACCAGTAAGTTATAATCAAATTCAAAGTTAATTGGTATGTGCCTATGTTAAATTGCACATAGTTTCAGGATTAAAATGCAATTTTGATCAGAATGTATCAAGTTCAGGAATTAAAACTTACCCAAAATTCCAAATTTAGCAGTGGAGAAGATAAATAATAAGGATTGTCTAATACATGAGACAAAAAAGTACACAGAAATCTGTTGCTTTTAGATGAATTTTATTGACATTGTAATTATTTCTGTGGTGCCATGAAGTTAATAATAGTGATCTTGTTTATGAATGATGGTAGGAATGAGAGATGGACTGATAGATCATGGCTTCATCTGCAGGACAGAGGGCGTGGCTTCAGTCCATCATGGTGAAGAAGGAGCTCAGCTAAAAGGCAAATACATGATTTACTGCTCCATCTACATTTCAACCGTCCCTCGTGGTGATGGGATCTGGATCTGGACTGAAAGAGCAAGATCACTGCTCCACCATGCAGACCTTCTTGATACCAGTCCATCCTCTGAAGGTATTTGTTGCACTGTCTGCGCAGATGCACTCACAAATCCTTGCAACTGTTTCTGGTGGTGTCCTAGATCTGCTTCTGAATTTACATTAGGACCAGTGTCCTGGTCCTCACTGGATTTTCTTGAGTACACTGATCCTCTCTCCTTGGAGTTCTGGTCCATTCTGAGTAGCAAAATCTTTGTCTGTGCATATTTGAGTCATGTGAGCAACAGATTCAGAGAGGAAGGCCAGACAGCCATCTCCTCAGTGATGTTCTGCAGCTCTTCCTGGTGGATCCCCACATGTTCCTGAAGGCCAGAGAGGACATATAATCCCTCCTGTGAGATCTGGGTCTGCTGACAGGTCTCCTCTCAAAGGGATGTACCCAGAAAACCTCCACAGTGAGGCAACCAGAAGGCATCCCGATTAGATGCCTGAACCACCACAGCTGACTCCCAGATGACGGAGCTCCTCACCTGATCTCCAAGGCTGAACCTGACCCTTACAGAAGAAGCTGCTTGTATCCAGGATCTTCTTTCAGTCCGGATCCAGATCTCATGACCATAAATGAAGGTCATGATGTAAACAATAAATTTTAGGTTTTGTCTTCCAGCTCAGCTCCTTCTTCACCATGACAGACCAAAGCAACGCCTTCATTACTGCAAACAATCCTCCATCTTTCCATCACTCAAGACACCCAAATACTTAAACTCGTCTACTTGAGACAGAGTCGCTACCAAAACACACCTGAGCAGGATTAGTGTTGACCTTGAACATACTGTTGTTAAAGCTGCAGGAGTTTAAACTTCACCATATGAACACACACACTTAAACACACCTGCTTTTAAAAAAGAAATAACTGAGAAATGACTCTCCATATTTAGACATGGATTTTTCTAACTTAAAAGTGCTGAATTTTAAATGCGGTCTCTCAAAAAGCCATGCATCTTGCAACAGGTTCAATACTGGAAATTCCTGAAAGACTGGGTCATTTCAGTGTGTGCAGCACTGCACAGACCCTGGTCTTCTAGTCCTGTTAACAGATGGATATTTATAGGAAACCTGTCTGTGTAATTGATTTAGAATTTGGAGAAGCAAGCTGCTGCTCCAAACAAACCCTGATAGCTTTAACAGCTGGAGTCACTGGAGCAGATGTTTCTGACAGAGACAGATAGAATGAGCTGCACTTTGCACCTATTGTGGCTGCTAAGCTGACAGCTATTTGGAAATCGTATCTGACTCCTTTTGTTTATCATTTTTCTTCCATTCACGTCTCCAAGACACGTTTGTTATTCTGGTGCCTAATTTCATTGAACTACATTAATGCATTATGAAATCTAGTATATATGTATATGTTTGCACAAATCTGCACATATTAAAAGGCTCTAAGTGAAAACTGTAACAAAATTCAAACATACAACTACTAAATATGGCAGAGCAACGGTTCTGCTCCATAGTGACGTGACTTTTATTGTGTTTCATCACTGCACAAGATTCCCTTCAAACAACAACTTAACACTTTCCTTTTGAACTAATTAGACCCTTTCAGCATCATCATTGTTTGAAGTGAGAAGAAAAGAACAGCAAAGATGAAAATAATGTTGCATGAATATTTAGGTGGCTCTATGTTTCCTGAGATGGGCAACAACAGCTGGGTCTTTACATCCTTATCGTCATTCCTACACATCATCCTAATTATGGAGATATGCTAATTGTGCATCTGTTGCCTGCAGTTTAGTCTTTTTTCTGTCTTTCTCTTCTCTTTCAACTCATCATCTCATGCCTCTGAAGCTCCGTGCTCTCTGACAGACTGACTGACTGAGAGTTTTCTGGTGGAAGTCATCTTGCTGTGCAAACACATTCCTCTCTACCTTTTAGATATATAATGGGAACATGTAGACATGTACAAATAAGAGTCCAAAGCAGTAGCTTCACACTATATATTGATGCTCATCTCTTGTTAACTCTTGAGACTTTTGGAATGCACGAGTTTTAACATGGATGAGAGGTGGAAACCCTTGTCAATTTTAATTGGGTGAAGTCATCAGGTGGAACTGTAAGGCAAGCTGTGAACCCAAGTCAATTAAGGAAATGTAAATATGCAATACGCTGGCTGCTACACTGTTCTCGTGCATATAGAGTAACAAGCTGCCATTTGGTAGTTACTTTTTTCAGCGTGCCTGGTGGCTTTTAGCATAGCAGTGAATCAAGTATTTAATCGTGGTTGGCAGTGTTTGCACCAACAAGGAAGGTGGTGCTTTCTAGGAAAGGCTGCAGCAGCAGGGGTTGTTTGAAGATGAGCATTTTAAGGTAATGTCAGATGCAATTTTATGTAAGAAACAAGTGCTGGAGTGGGAGTTTGTGAGAAATGCTGAGGAGGCAAATCAGTTTGCTGTCCTACCATCATGTCGGAAACTAGGACAATGAAAGGAAGGACTGTGTGTACAGCGTCTTTGTCTCCTTTTAATCTCACTGTAACCAGCTCAAAGCATTTAAACATAAATCTTATCTGTCTGCTACAACCTCCTCATTATATGGTGGACTACAGGTCTGGGGCTCATAGCAGTTTCCTCACAGCAGTCCAAGCGGGCATGAAACTTCCCCCATGTGCTTTCTTTTCTAAATGTCTCACTTCATCAAAACTAAACTGTCGTGTAGGGGACAGAGAACGTTTTACAACCAAACTAGCCTCAGAAGAATTGAATCACTGGAAGACTGATGCAGCTTTTTATCATTTGGATAGACATTAAGAACTTAAAATACATTCAGTCGACCAAAAGACTGGATCCTTACTTAGGCTGTGGATGCTTCTTTAATCATTTTTTATTTTTTAGTCACTTACTGATCAAAATTCAAGAATATTGTCATGTTTAGTTCCGGTCCATGTCACCAGTTAGTTTGTGTTTAGTGTTCCCCGTGTCTTTGTCTTCGTTTTATTAGTTTTGTGGGTTCTGTTTGAGTAGATTGAGTTAGTCTGATGTCTTGTATTTGTTTTCACCACTGCCCCACTCTCACTCCTGTAATATAGTTTTATTCCCTGCACCTGCTCACACCCCTCTGCTCCTCTGAAAATGAAGGTAATCAGCCAGAGGAGGCGTGCGCCTTGGTTTAACTCAGAGCTGCATATGTTAAAAAGAACTTCAAGAAAGTTAGAAAGGAAATGGTGTTCCACTAAGCTAGAAGAAGTTTATTTATCTTGGAGAGATAGTCTGCTCATATACAAAAGAGCCCTTCGTAGGGTTAGAACTGAGTATTACTCGTCCCTCATAGAGGAGAACAAGAACAATCCCAGGTTTCTGTTTAGTACTGTAGCCAGATTAATAAAAAACCCAACCTCTGTTGAACCGTGTATCCCTGTAACCCTCAGTAGTGATGACTTCATGGAATTCTTTACTAATAAAATAGATTCAATCAGGGAAAAAATCTATAATGTCCTTCCCACTGTTGTCTCTGGTTCGTTGTCCAGTGAAGCAGCTTTAGAATCTGAATCATGTTTAGACAGTTTCTGTCCAGCTGATCTTAATGAGTTAACACAAATTGTAGCTTCTTCTAAACCATCTACATGTATGTTGGATCCTGTTCCAACCAGACTTTTTAAAGATGTCTTCCCATTGATTAACACATGGATATTGGACATGGATATGTGCCTAAGGCCTTTAAGGTTGCTGTTATTAAACCTTTACTTAAGAAACCTGATCTTGATCCAGGATCTCCAGGTAATTATCGACCTATATCCAATTTACCCTTCATCTCAAAAATTCTAGAAAAGATAGTTGCAAACCAGTTATGTGATCATCTACACAGTAATAATCTTTTTGAAGAGTTCCAGTCGGGATTTAGAGCTCATCATAGCACTGAAACAGCACTGGTGAAAGTTTCTAATGATATTCTCATGGCCTCAGACAGTGGACTTGTGTCTGTACTTGTCCTGTTAGATCTCAGTGCTGCGTTTGATACTATAGATCATAAGATCCTATTGAAGAGGCTTGAATATGATATTGGGATTCAGGGAACTGCATTAAACTGGTTTGAATCATATTTAACTGAAAGATTCCAGTTTGTTCATGTAAATAATGAATCTTCTTCATATACCGGAGTCAGTCATGGAGTTCCTCAGGGTTCAGTGCTTGGACCAATCCTCTTTACTATATATATGTTACCGCTTGGTAAAATTATTAGACAACATGGTATAAAATTCCATTTTTAAGCTGATGATACTCAGTTATATCTATCAATGAAGCCTGATGAGACCAACCAGCTGCAGAGATTACAAGCTTGTCTTAATGATGTAAAATGTTGGATGACGCTTAATTTTTTGCTTTTAAATTCAGACAAGACAGAGGTTGGGACTTTTGGGCCTGAGAATCTTAGGAACAAGTTGTGTAGTCAGTCATCAACGTTGGATGGCATTAATTTGGCCTCCAACAAGAAGGTAAAGAACCTGGGTGTTATCTTTGACCAGGACATGTCCTTTAGTTCTCATATAAAACATGTTACCAGGACGGCCTACTTCCACCTGCGTAATGTTGCTAAAATTAGGAGCATTTTGAATCAAAGAGATGCAGAAACTTTAGGTCATCTCAAAAATTCTAGAAAAGATAGTTGCAAACCAGTTATGTGATCATTTACACAGTAATAATTCATCATTCATCGCCTGGTTGTTAATCTAAGAGGTAACAACAGAGAGAGTGTTTTTGTGGATTTTTACAGCACTGTTTTATAAGTAACCTGTTCACTTCCAGGATTACGACCAGGGGCGATTCTAGGATCAGAGCTTTGGGGGTGCTGAGCACCCAGAGAACTGCCCAGCCAGGCAAGAAAAACTTTACTCATCACGATGAGACTTCTTCCTTGTCTCTGTCAGTCCCTGTGCTCTTAGATGTCTCCAGTTGTCCTGAGTTCTCTCTGACTGCCTCCTTGGTGCATTTAAATCCCTGGTCCTCCCTGTCCTCATCGTCTGTTGTCTTCGTCTCCTTAATCAGTCAACATAATTTTACCATCTCTGTGCAAGTCTGCAAATTTCTTTATTAAATCATAAGATTCTTAAACTAATCAAGTCTCTAGCATTCCAACGGCCCCTATTTGGTCAGAGCCCAGTTGCTGGTTGAAATCCACCCAAATTCCACTGAAATTCAGACTTCTAACTTCTATGAACTTATACATATTTTAGAACAACCTAGTGTGTAATGCAAATCTTTCACAGGTCTTCTTCCAGTTTTTAAAACCATGTTTGTTCTCTGTTTTTAGTAAGTTGTCATGTTTTCTTTGGGCGGCTGTGGCTCAGGCGGTAGAGCAGGTCATCTAGTAACCAGAAGGTTACCAATTTGAATACCTGCTCCGCCCAGAGAAAACCTGACCTGAGTAAAGTGCTATACAATTACACACCATTTACCATTCTTAAAACAGGTTTGTGACAGTAAAATCACAACTACTACTACTCCTTCAACACCTTGGAGGAAATCAAGCCAGAGGAAGTTCTCATAGCACTCTCTGAAATGTTAGAGTTTTATCAACCAGCATCTGGTAAACAGTGGGTCTTTGGATCTGGCTGATGAGGCTTTAGAGCAGCTATAGATGATTCATCTCCTGTTATAATCACAGTCTGCTGGTTCTGCCTGTTAGTTCTGCAGCCTGGTTTCTACCCTGACACAAGACTTTCTCCATAAACTACTTATTAAAATACAAACAAAATATTTCTGAAGTGTGAATGACAGCAATTCTAAAAAATCTTTGAAAACCCCTGTCTCATACCTGCTTGGTTTCAACTACCAATGGATATTATCAAATCTCAACAAATTTTAATTTCTCCTTACCTGTGAACAACCTGCATCATCTTCCCTGCTGCTGGACTCTGGTAATAAACCTCCTCCCTGACCTGATCTACAGTATCTATCGTGGTAGTAAAGGTAAAAAAAAAAAAAATTGAATTAGTACCAGTGAAATTAACATAAAAATATCCTCAAAGTCCTCCTTTATGACATTTTTTTTTTGTCAGCCACTTTTCTTTTAAAGATTGATAATATCACTAATATTGTCCATTAAAGATTTCTTTCAAATATATGGAAAGCAAAAAGCACCTTGCTCTACACAGAATGAAAGAAAATTGGGTTCATTACTAGCATAAACTAGCAAGGTAACAGTTGAACACCAACAATAAGTATTGTTAATTAAAATTCTTGCAATTTTTGCTCCAAATGTTTTAAAAATACAAACCCAAATTAAAATTAAAGCTTTTCTTGAATCATTTTGAGTACAGACATGGCTGGAGTTTCCTTGAAAACAAAACACTCTGAAGTTTCCACCATAACAGTAAGAATATGTTAGTGCTATTGTTACCAACTTATATGATTTTGAATGTACTGAAAAAGGTGACATTTTATGTCCACTAATTTATTTTCTAGAAATACATATTCTAAAAGTGGCTTTAGAGTTGTGTAGTGACCTAAAACACCATGTTGGTCTAAAACCTGATGTATTAACTAACCTACTGCTAACTAGCCCATCGTTTAGCTAATTTCATCTGCATACAACTTACACAGCTTGTATGGAAGAAACTGTCCACAGTTTTTTTGTCTTTTACTGGCTGTTGCTGATTTACAAGTTGCTGCTCTCTGCAACACCTAAAGTTGATCCCCTCGATTCGTTAGCTTACGGTGTGTTTAAAGACAGTCGGAAAAATCTGTTACCATATATTACCGGTTTAAACTGCTGTAAAGACTGAAAAAAAGTGCGGGGAATGGAGGAAACTGACACAGAAAATGTGCAGGAAACATGTCCCATGCGTATCCCGCGGTTGTTAAGCCCATGGTTTTTATATTTTTAGTAGTGTATCACACAAACAGCAAATATTGTAAAAAAAAAAAATAGTAAGAAATCTTTGGGGGTGCTAAAATCGCCCCTGATTACGACGCTGCCGCTTTCCCTGTGTTTGTGTTCCTGAGTCTCATCATTCCTGGCCTCATCAACCTGTGCCCCAGCACCCTCCACCTGCCTGTCCGCTCTCTAGCACCGGCTCACTCAACGCATCTCCCTGGATCACCCAGCAACATCACCTCACTGCACCTGTCTCTCCCCTCACGCTGTTCATCATCCTGCCTCACCAACCAGATCTCTCAAGTTCCAGCACCTTTGCACATTTTCCTACCAGCTGTAAATAAACCTGTTTTTCACTTTTCACCTAACCTGTTGTTCGTGTGAGTCTGCAAGTGGGTCAAACACCTCCCTGAGTCCATGACACTTTCAGTTTTAATCTCTCAAACCAGGGCCGGATCTAGCCAGCCCCACTAAGGGGGCCAGGTAGACTATTAGGGGGGCGAGTCAGGATGTGAAGAATTTTTTGGTCATCACATCCCCAAAACCCCTTAAATACATCGAAAACTATGCCATCAGTTCCTCTATCCATATATCTATTTTCATACTTGATCCCTACCCTCTGTGTTCGGTTTTTTCCTTGCTCTATCAAAACCTTTCATTATTATAAATATAAGAAATACGATCACTCAAGAAGTTTGGTTCAAAACTGAGCCAAGGAGAGTACCAGCGCTCGCATCATCTCTGCGAGACAGCCCTGACAACTCTGCTGGTCCCTCTTCAGCTCAGTGTCTTTATTCACTTAGAAACAGCAATAATAGATAACATGAATCATCACTACAAATCAGTGGAGCCAGTAGTGGCTGGCGCCTCGCAGTTACCTTGGATTAAGAAAAACAAAGTGTTCTGAGGGAGAATGTGTAAGTCTGAGAACAGTAGCAGGTCAGATAACAGGGCCTGTGTGACTGCTGCACACAGGTCATGCAGGAGATTTCTTCAAAGTTGGTGTCAGGCATGAACGTGCATAATTCTATGTTTTCCATTCTCTATCAGAACCTGTCAGACAGTGGAAGAAAACTCCAAAACCGTGGCTGAGCTCAGCTAACTGCAACAGCCTGCCAGCTCTACTGAAAACTGAGCGAGAGACAACAAAGTACAGCGACTGGCCACACCCTCCCTATGCATCAACCAATCAGTAGCTAGCAGCTACTTTAAATGAGGAAAAACAGAAGAGAGCGCTCACTCTGATCATTTTTCACTGAAAAATTTTTGGAATTTGGTATTTCTGCATGCAATCACGTTTGGGGGGGCAGTCATGGAATTTGGGGGGGCAATGCCCCCCCTTGCCTATGCCTACATCCGGCCTCGTCTCAAACTACACAGGTGGCGATAACACCCAAATTCTCCCGAGTTCGAACGGCCTGTTTCTGTTTCATCACAACTCCTTTGTTCATTAGTGTTCATCAGCTCCCGCAGTTGAAACCACACCTAGCATGCTGCTGGCTAAAAGCTGTTACAGGAAGACATGGCGTCTGATGTTACCATGCACAGCGGGGCAGGAAACAGTATGCCTTGCTCTCATAGGCTAGTTTGTTAGCCAATCTGAGTCCAGCAAATTTGAATAATGAATATTAATGAGTTGCTGCCCGAAGTCTGACGGAACCAGCTGAATTTTGACGCAGACAGGTTGAAAGGTCTGTTAATAAGTGTTTCCTAATGTTTTTTAGATATAACATGTAATTCATATTACATGTTAAAGGTGGTATATGCAACATTTTCATTAAAAGCCATATTTATAACAAAATAATGCTTCCACGGGGTGTTTAGAGGGTTGTAGAATGAAAATACAGCATTTCCTTTAAAAATTATATTTTAAGTAAAATACAAAAAAATATATATTTTACGGGCATGACGTTGGCATCTTGTTAACCTCTACCAGCCAGTAGCTGGCAGAGCAGCGGGCACCATTTTGGGTTGCCTAATACCGTAAATACTCCAGGACAATGAGGCTGGTACTGTGGAGTCTGCAGGTCAAGCAGCTGGAAGCACCGGGGATATGTGGTGATTATCTACTTTATTTGCTTGCCATAGGGGGTTTCCCTCTGGGGTTTCCCATATGATGAGCAAGTTCTGTCTGGAAACGTTTTTCATTAGCTACTAAGCTAACACGGAGCTACATGTTGGTGAAGTGGAGGAGCTTCGGGCGACTTTTTGGACTGGAAGACACACCACGGAGGATTTTATTGTTTTTTTAATTTTATTGGATAAGTGAGGTGTACAGGATGGTGTGTTAGGAGGAGAGAGGATCTTCAGAGGGACTGCAGGAAGTTTTGGAGCCGCGGTGCAACTATTAACTCTTTGCCACGGACTGCCACGGTTTGGTGAGGAATATTCGGCCTGAGTATCGGACCGAGTGGGGGGTTAAACGAGCCTGGCACCCAGATGGCTGAAGGTTTTGTGCCGTGTTATTGTATTCCGAGTTCCATATACCACCTTTTATACTTCAGAAATAACCACAAAGTCATTACATTTTTGTGAAATGGCCTCTTTAATTCAGCTGCTGCATGTGCCTCTTCTTGCTTTTAAAATTTTCTCAAAATGGATAAAGTATACCTGTGGACATTTAATTTTTGTGTCCTTGCTGGTCAGTAAACATCCTGAGAATGTGTTGGAGATGGAGGTTTGGATTAAATGTTTTGCTGAAGTTGATTAAAAACCACAACCTTACGGCTGCTCATTATCTTTGCCGTTTAAACAATCTTACTGGTTGTCAAGTGTCAGAAACCAAGAAGTAAGCTGTCATGAACAAGAGAAACCAGACAGACAGATTTCGCTGCCAGGGCTGACCACCAAGCCAAATGAGCAGGTTGTAACTTCTGGATAGGAAGCAGTGAGACGTTGACATGTTTCTCCACCACCAGCTTAAATAAACTTTTGTTGTACTGAAAGGATAATACTCTGGGGTTATAGGGGTTCAGACCTGTAAGATGGAGAGCTGGTTATATAAGTCAAGGTTACAGATACAATAAATATTTACTTTTTATTGTTTTGGTCAACATCTTTGAGTCTGTTAACTTTAACATCATCTGTCATGTAAACAACTTACAAACTTGCCATTAATTACAGTATTTACAAGAAAAACATGTATAAAGGGCCAAGCTGGGAATCTGGTGTACATTAGAGGCTATACACAGTATATAGGACCTTAGAATTATATATTGATGAGGGCCACAGATATTTTTCAAATAACTTTTGTATTTAATGTGTACACATTTACAGTGCATTTAATTAGCAAAAGGTTCAAGAGAAATTCTACGAAACTGTGGTGATCCTGTGGCATATTATAGTCAATATTGAATTTGACTACCTTGAAAGGGTGATTCAGGTTAATATTACACTCAATCTGCAGCTGTGCTTGTGCCCTTCAGTTTTTGTGCAGCCAGTCTTCAGCTGTTTTTTTGACAGCCAAGGACACTGTTTATTTTCTTTCAGTTAACCAAGGAATGAAATACATGGAAGTAGAATGAGCCATAGCAACTGAGGTGTTTTGATTGAATTTTAATTTTTCACCAAGATGAGAGCAAGGTAGTCTGAAGAACATAAATCATTAATTTCTTTTATCTTTAATGTAAATATTCCGATTTCGGAAACAACAATAATGAGGTAAGCACCTGCACTCCAACGTTCTGTCTTCATCTTTTTTCTAGGATTGTCCCAACAAGTCAACATCTTGTATCAACCACATTCACAAACCCATTGACACCCTATAATAAAGTATAATGTAACACAACATGATACAAAAAAATGTGCTCAGATTATATTTGAGAAATGGATGTTGACATGTTTTCTTTCACAAAGTAAGGGAAAGAGACGACATACTGGAAAGCATCAAGGTTGGACAGATACAACAACTCACAGATCATCTGAACAGCATCAACACTGCTGGCAACATCAAAGTTGCACATGAAGAAGAAACAAATAGGATCATAACATTTTTGGACATGAATATCAACCACAAAGAGGACAAAAATATGAAAATCAAGATCCACAAAAAATCCTAGACACAGATCAGTATTTACTCTGGACACTTGAACCCCACACAATGCACAAACTCTCAGTAGTATAAATATTATTTGAACAGGCCAACGACATCACCGAAGAGGAGGACGAACTGGAGGAAGAAGAACACATGTCAGTATCCAAAATGGCCAATAGAAAAAGGAAACAAACAAGTCAAGAGAAAGGAAAAGAACTAAGAGACAAAGAAAACAAAACAAAAATCAGAAGATGAATAGATCAAGACAATAACCCTGCCATACATCAGAAGAGTGACAGAGCGTGTACAGAGAGCCACGAAGAAACATCAAATCAGCACCACAGTCATAACCTGGCTCTTCCAGATGTATGTGTAGCCCCATGTGTCCAGCAGTGCTACATATACATCTGGAACTGCTCTGTATGAAAGGTTTGAAAAAGGGAGGGACATCTTGTATAATATTTTAAACTGATTGGAGGACACGCCAGCAAGTGTCTTTAGCCAATCACAGTCAATAAAGCTCTTAATCCAGTCGGGAGAAAAGCACACACATCGTTACCACACAAAGTTCTTACCTTTTTTAATTTTTCAATGACTAAATTGTCTCTAGTTCTCCTAAAACAGATTGCATACATCCACCTGCCTGGGCACTTGCTGCCAATCATACCTGAAAACATTCTTGTGTCAATACCTGTCTATATAGGGCACCTTCAGTTTGACAATAAGGATACCCAAGCAGAAAGGGTGTAGATTTCTTCTTGGCATTGGTGGGGACCTATGAATCAGCCACCCAACCCTGTCCTGTTTCTTTTCTTTTTTCCTTTTTCTTTTTTGCAGGTTATTGGTGGGGACATGTCCCTTCTGTCCATACTCATTCTTGCCAAGCAGCCCTGCCCCTAACCCAATGACCACTGGGAATAGGCACCAGCTCCCTGTGACCCTGAATGGGAAAAAACAGGTTGATTGGGAGGTGAGCAGTTTCATCCCAGGGTTACATGTCAAAGTATCTTTGGGCAAGATACTGAACCCCAGAATTGCCCCCGAGGCGCGGTACAGATGGCAGCCCTCTGTTCCTCAGGGATGTATCAAATATAGAGAAATCATTCCCTCAAGAGGGATCAATAAAGGTATAAATTATTATCATCATTATTGTTGTTTTTTCACTTGTAACTGCATTGCAAGTTTCAACCCAGGACAACAGCTTTTCTCCACAAAGGTTTGATGCTGTTTCATGCAGCACGTCGCGTCCAAGCTGGACAAGTTTACCACCCGTTACTTGGGAATGGACCAGATTTATCTCACAGACATAATTTTTAAGATGTACTACAGCAATGTCAGATACATGGTACTAACCATTATACTGTATATGTATGTGTGTATGTATATATGTATATATATGACCCAATGCCACACACATGGATCAGTGAATGCTTGAAGATCTACAACATCAACAGGACTGTTAGAGCATTCATTGCGAACTCGATAAGGTTGTGGAGAACCACCCTTGAGGCCAATGGCAAGTAACTTGCACAAGTATCCATCAAATGGGGAATATACCAAGGTGATGCTCTGTCCCCACTACTGTTCTGCATAGGTTTGAACCCCCTAAGCCAGATAATCAACAAGAACGGCTATGGATACTGCCTCAAGAACAGAGCTACAATCAACCACCTCCTCTACATGGATGACATCAAGCTGTATGCTAAGAGTGAACAGGACATTGATTCCCTGATCCACACCACCAGGATCTACAGCAATGACATTGGAATGTCATTCAAGCTTGACAAATGTAGTAGGATGGTCACAAAGCGAGACAAGGTACAGTGGGGCAAAAAAGTATTTAGTCAGCCACCAATTGTGTAAGTTCTCCCACTTAAAAAGATCAGAAAGGCCTGTAATTTTCATCATAGGTATACCTCAACTATGAGAGACAAAATGAGGAAAAAAAATCCAGAAAATCACATTGTCTGATTTTTAAAGAATTTATTTGCAAATTATGGTGGAAAATAAGTATTTGGTCACCTACAAACAAGTAAGATTTCTGGCTTTCACAGACCTGTAACTTCTTTAAGAGGCTCCTCGGTCCTCCACTCGTTACCTGTATTAATGGCATCTGTGTGAACTCGTTATCAGTATAAAAGACACCTGTCCACAACCTCAAAAAGTCACGCTCCAAACTCCACTATGGCCAAGACCAAAGAGCTGTCAAAGGACACCAGAAACAAAATTGTAGACCTTCACCAGGCTGGGAAGACTGAATCTGCAATAGGTAAGCAGCTTGGTGTGAAGAAATCAACTGTGGGAGCAATTATTAGAAAATGGAAGACATACAAGACCACTGATAATCTCCCTCGATCTGGGGCTCCACGCAAGATCTCACCCCGTGGGGTCAAAATGATCACAAGAACGGTGAGCAAAAATCCCAGAACCACACGGAGGGACCTAGTGAATGACCTGCAGAGAGCTGGGACCAAAGTAACAAAGGCTACCATCAGTAACACACTACGCCGCCAGGGACTCAAATCCTGCAGTGCCAGACGTGTCCCCCTGCTGAAGCCAGGACACGTCCAGGCCCGTCTGCGGTTTGCTAGAGAGCATTTGGATGATCCAGAAGAGGATTGGGAGAACATCATATGGTCAGATGAAACCAAAATAGAACTTTTTGGTAGAAACTCAACTTGTCGTGTTTGGAGGGGAAAGAATGCTGAGTTGGATCCAAAGAACACCATACCTACTGTAAAGCATGGGGGTGGAAACATCATGCTTTGGGGCTGTTTTTCTGCAAGGGGACCAGGACGACTGATCCGTGTAAAGGAAAGAATGAATGGGGCCATGTATCGTAAGATTTTGAGTGAAAACCTCCTTCCATCAGCAAGGGCATTGAAAATGAGACGTGGCTGGGTCTTTCAGCATGACAATGATCCCAAACACACCGCCCGGGCAACGAAGGAGTGGCTTCGTAAGAAGCATTTCAAGGTCCTGGAGTGGCCTAGCCAGTCTCCAGATCTCAACCCCATAGAAAATCTCTGGAGGGAGTTGAAAGTCCGTGTTGCCCAGCGTCAGCCCCAAAACATCACTGCTTTAGAGGAGATCTGCATGGAGGAATGGGCCAAAATACCAGCAACAGTGTGTGAAAACCTTGTGAAGACTTACAGAAAACGTTTGACCTCTGTCATTGCCAACAAAGGCTATATAACAAAGTATTGAGATTAACTTTTGTTATTGACCAAATACTTATTTTCCACCATAATTTGCAAATAAATTCTTTAAAAATCAGACAATGTGATTTTCTGGATTTTTTTTCCTCATTTTGTCTCTCATAGTTGAGGTATACCTATGATGAAAATTACAGGCCTCTCTGATCTTTTTAAGTGGGAGAACTTACACAATTGGTGGCTGACTAAATACTTTTTTGCCCCACTGTAGTCCAGACTGAAGGGGTCTCACTCCCAGAGGGAACAATAGCAGACATTGAGGACAGTTACAAGTACCTGGGAATACCACAGGCAAATGGCAACCTCGAGCAGGCAACAAGGGAAGCAGCAACAGCCAAATACCTACAACGAGTGAGGCAAGTCCTAAGAAGCCAGCTCAATGGAATGAACAAATCCAAGGCAATAAACAGTTACGCCCTGCCAGTGATCACATACCCTGTGGGAATAATAAAATGGCCAAAGGATGAGATACAGACCACAGGTGTTAAGACAAGAAAGCTCCTCACCATGCATGGCGTGTTCCATCCCAAATCCAGCACCCTGAGACTGTACACATGCCGTAAGGAAGGAGGCAGAGGACTAATGAGCGTGAGAGCCACCATCCAGGATGAAACATCGAAGCTCCATAAATCATCCAGGACAAGGCCTCAACGGATGACGTACTCAGTGAATGCCTGAGACAATGGCAAGATGAGGAAGTGCTGGAGGAGGAACCATCATGGGAGGACAAGCCCCTACATGGGATGTACCACCGGAACATAACTGAAGTGGCCGACCTCAAGAAATCCAACCAATGGCTGGAGAGGGCCGTCCTACAGGACACCACAGAGGCAATCATCCTGGCAGCACAGGAGCAGGCTGATAGAGGCCCAGATCTACCACACCAGACAAGACCCAAGGTGTAGGCTGTGCAAAGAGTCATCTGAGACAATCCAGCACATAACAGCAGGGTGTAAAATGCTGGCAGGGAAAGCATATATGGAACGTCATAACCAAGTGGCTGGCATAGTATACAGAAACATCTGTGCGGAGTACGGGCTGGAAACCCGAAGGTCAAAGTGGGAAACACCTTCAAAGGTGGTGGAGAACGACCGAGAAAAGATCCTCTGGGACTTCCAGATCCAGACAGACAGGATGGTAATGGCAAACCAACCAGACATTGTGGTTGTTGATAAAGCGCAGAGGAAAGCAGTTGTGGTGGATGTGGCGATACCAAGTGATGGCAACATCAGGAAGAAGGAACATGAGAAACTTGAGAAATACCAAGGGCTCAGAGAGGAGCTAGAGAAGATTTGGAAGATGAAGGTGACAATAGTACCCGTGGTAATCAAAGCACTTAGGGCAGTAACCCCCAAACTGGAGGAATGACTCCAACAGATCACTGGAAGAACCTCAGACATCTCAGTCCAGTAAAGTGCAGTACTCCGCACAGCTAAAATACTGCACAGGACCCTCAAGTTCCCAGGCCTCTGGTAGAAGACCTGAGCTTGGAACGGGAAAAAACACCGCCCAGTGGTGAGAAGGGAATTTTTTTATATACACAATTGAATAAAGTCTTTATTAAATATTTAACTCAAGTTGAAAATGTTTTTTTTTTATACAGGGTTCACATTAACTCATTTATATACATCTGTTGGTCCAAATTCAGTCCTGGGTCAGAACACAGGAAATCAACTTGACAATCCAAAATAAATAAATAAACAAATCTGATTTTTCTAAAAAAAAAAAAAACAAAATAACCCAGCCAGCTGTTATTTGATAAAACAACTTTCTATCGTAAGATATAGGTGGAGAAAATGAGTTTGGTACCTGAGAAACACATACGATGATGAACTGTACATTTGACACAGTGGATTGTTCATCTAGACACTCTTCTACTAACACCTCTCTAAAATGTCCATAATATATACTGTTAGTGTCAGTTTTGGTGCAGTCAGTGTTCAGATGTTGTGCTATGATTTTGTGTTTCAACGGCATCATTGTTGTAAAAGATTATTCAATAAAAAGTAAAGAATGTTTGGAGCAAACATTAAAATTCTTCAGTTTCCGTTGTTTCCACATTCATTTACTCTGAAGCAGAAATATTCACATTTATTTTTACACTTCTGAGGTAATCCCATTTTGATACCAAATCTTTACAAAATAATCTTGTTGTTTAGTGTGATTTAGAGCAATCAGAAATGACAGATTAAAATCACAAATTATTACAAAAGCCTATTTTTTTTTAAACAGTGAACTGACTGCAGAAATGTATGTTATTTCAGCTGCTTTTATCGAGTGCCACTGTGAGAAAAGGTTTCAACGGATATTTCAAAACTCTGACCTTGGAGCATGAAAAGGTGAAAGAGGAGGAAACAAATGAAACAACAAGAAATAATATGAGAAAAATGTTGAATATACTAGCATTGATCCCTGGTCAGCTTTAGCATACCTGAGGGATTCATTAAAGTATGAAAGCAACAGGTTTATTGTTGTGTCAAAGTTTACCTTGGTCTTCTTTTTCAGACGTTTCTGCAAGGGAATACTCGTGTGAGTGAGTCACATAGTTACTGAAAGGCAAGTCTGGTTTATAAAAGCATCCCTCCACACACGAGTTCTGAGGCCACTTTGCTCTGCAGTTTGTCACAGATGTACAGGCAGTGAGCGGTCCGTCAGCTACAGCATCCTTACTTTTAACATCAGCGGGACACGGAACACAGACAGCACTTCATCATGAAGTCCTTCTTCCCTTTACTCCTCTCTCTGTTTCTGGTGTCTCGAGGGTCTTCAGCCGTCATCACAGGGGTAAGTAAAAACAATCAGCTGGATTGATGGAACACTTAAAAAAGTGCATGTTGTTATTTCACTTTCTGTTTCATCTGATTTTTTTTTCATTATTAATTAGAACAAATAAAATATAACAACATATTTTTTAAGATTCAATAGTTAACATATCAAACTCTCCAAAAAAGGCTAAATAAAATGATATAACTATATATTTATAATGAACAAAGTTTTCATTTAAACTTCTCACTGGTGTAAAGTAATGGCAGAAAAAATGAATGATTGAATTTAAAATAAAAGTTCTTTATTTAAAATATATTGTGTTAAAAATATGTCAAAATAAAATAAATAAACCTTTTTCCTAACATTGACCTTCAATAAGACATTGGAAACATACCAAAATTAATCTAGTCTAGTTTGACACAAGGGGTATGTTACTGTATTTCTGGTGCTCAAATCAAATTCAGTAAATCCAAACGTAATTTATTAATCCCTGAAGAGAAATTCGATTTTTAGTAATTCAGTCTTTCTTTGGAAAAACTAAAGACATGACTGGTTCAGTTAGATTTATGTATAATTATGTGTCACATTACATCAACCAGTGATGCTAAAAAAGAAAAAATGTATAAAAATAGTTCATTAAGATCTTTAAATATATGTATTAATGTAAATTCCATTCATAGCTTGGTGACAGAGTAGCTGTCTGTCATCACAGCTCTTACCTCATGCTGATAGTAATGGAGGTGCATGCAGCTGTAAAACAGAGAGTGTTTTTCATCAGTGTCTGTCACTTAAAATCACTGTTGTCTTCTTCATCATGTTCCTTTCATCTCATCTGAAGTGAGAGCTGTCACCCAGCTTTTCATCCCAAAACTCAGAACAATAAGTCACCACCAATCCTCATGTGTTTGTTAAAATAAAGCTGTGGGCAACTTTGTGGATTATGAATTCTGACTAAAATGGGTCTATATATATCCATATATGTCTAGAAACTTTGTGTTTGAGTGTGATTGTGTGGATTTGTGTGCAGGCCTGTGAGAGGGACTCCCAGTGTGGAGGTGGGATGTGCTGTGCAGTGAGTTTATGGATCCCCAGTCTGCGTATGTGCATGCAAATGGGACGGGAAGGAGACGACTGTCACCCTCTGAGCCACAAGGTGAGAAGCTGCTCACCACTCTGTGCTGCTGTCAGTCAGGTGTCACATGGTAACATCTCTGCAGTCCCAAATTCCAGGAACCCCCAGTGCATCAGCTGGGGGAGGTACCAGTAAGCAGTGGGGAGTTTTGCGGAGGGATAGGCCCGTGTCATTAGACAGAGGGGGAGTCTGAGACTAGGGGTGGGAATCTTTAACCATCTCACGATTCAATTCGATTCCGATTTTTGAGGCCACGATTCCATTAAAAATCGTTTTTCGATTCAAAACGATTTTCAATTCATAATAATTACTGATCTATTTTCTGATCATGATGTACTCCAATCTGCTTTGCTAGATAGAATGACAAACGGAGACATTAAATGCCTTTTTCACATTTATTTTTAAGTTTTAAACATTCCTTCATGCTTAGATGGAATTTTTGCAACTGTTACAAAATGCAATATGAGTAACAAACAAAAGTACCTCTTTTAATAGTGCAGTTAAACATGCTACCTTTTAAATTTCAATGAATTACCAAAGAGTGTGTAGTCCTCAGCTGCTACTTTAAGTAGCTATCTATAAAATAATTTGGAACAAAAATAAAGTGCTTCTGTACATTAGAAAATGGTTCAGTTGAAAAAGATGCATTTTCATTTCACAGTAAAGTTGCAATGCCAAAAAGATCTTGTAGAAAATACAACCATTGCAGACATGAAAAACTTATATATTTTTTAGTCAGTAGCTTAACAAGTTGTGAAAATAAAAGTGCTTCTTTTTAAAAGAAAAATAGCACCTGTAAACTAGCTGCCCCTGATCTTTTCACAAAAGTGCCTCTTGCAACTATAGAACTGTGCAACTGATTATAGAATTCTAAACAAAACATGAAAGAATACATGACATGAACTGGGTCCAAGATTACTGTCCATTTGCAAGTTCAACATTCAGGTTTTTTTGTAGGAAAAGAAGCTGATCAATGTGAGCTGGAGTGAGACTGCTTCATTGTGCTGTCACTATATCTCCAGCGGTGGAGAAAACTCTCTCAGCTGCCACGCTAGTGCCAGGGATACACAAGTAGCGTTTAGCCTGTCGAGCTAAGAGAGGAAAAGCAGTCTCATGGATCCTCCACCAGCTGAGGGGGTTCTCTGACAGAGACAGTGGAATTTACGAAGAATTTACGGCTCGGTATAGTGTACCTCGGCTCCAATGTCTGCAACAAGCAGATAAACCCCTCGTTCTCCACCACACTGTACGGCCTTAGGTCTTTGGCGATGAAAGAGGCGATAGACCGACTTATTTTTTTAGCCCGCTCGGAGCTGGCAGAGAGCTTCGTGAAGTACTGAAGTGAGCGTTGGTCTGCAGCTGGCGGCTGACTCTGCTGCTCCGTGTCTCTCATCTCTGGGTGGTGCCTCGTAATATGAGCACGTGCATTTGTTGTGTTGCCGAAGTACTTGAGCTTCACTTTGCAATGCTTGCACACTGTGTGCGTCATGTCCAGCTCAGTCTTTCCAGGCATTCGGTAAAAGCCGAAATGTTGCCAAATTTTAGCTTTTAAGGAAGACGGCGCCGGTTGAACATCCTTTCCCTCCATTGTTGTTGTGGTGTTTTCTACGCATGCGTACGTTCCAGATCCGGCTGCGTGGTGACGTCATGTCCGCGTAGATACAAAAGGGAGGCCGACCGGAAAGCCAGTGGGGTTTTTTTTTTTTTTTTTTT
>SSNP01000057.1:2047504-2071803 GCA_006937955.1 Pachypanchax playfairii | reverse complement strand
ACACACACACACACACACACACACACACACCCACAAGTGTGTTTTGTTATCCTTATGGGGACCGTCCATTGACTTCCATTGATTTTAGTAACTAGATTTATACCTAACCCAAACCCTTTTCCTAACCTTAACCATTACTGATCTATAACTAACCCTAAGACTAACTAAAACTCTATTCACACCATACCTATAAACCTAACCCCTAACCCTAAAAAGGGGAGTCCCCCTCATGGGGACCAGGCTTCGGTCCCCACAAGAACCCTCGGACCCCAGAAAGATAGTAAAAGTCAGGAAACGGGTCCCCAGGAGGTCAGAAATACAAACCCACACACACACACACACACAGACTCTACCATACACACCAACATAGACAGAAACTGAAATAGACTTCACACACATACAGTATACTTACACTCCCCCTACACACTATACTCCCGGGTCTAGGTACCAGTACCCCTAAAGTGGCAACCAGACCCAGGAGCTGTTCCCTTCCCCTCTGTGGTCGAGCAAAGCAGACCACCAGGAACGCCTCAACCACAGACCACCGTGACCCATCACTGACTCTGACCAGAAGACCAGGTCCGCCTCTGTCCCCAGCCCTGGCAGGCAGACAATAGGGGTGTGAGAAGACCTTGCACCTCACTCTTCCTCCTCAGATGTCCTTATGGGGTGGGATGTTCTAAAGTGTGTCTAAAACAGAGGGCAGGGGCCCAACCCAGCTTCAAGAACCCTATGTGTGTAATGTGAATGCATATAGTGAAAGTATCTAAGCTGTGGGATAAAACTGAGATGCAGTGAGCCATGAGGACAAGGTCCTGTTTTGTGGGAGGGATTGTGTGATGGAGCGAGAGGAGAAAAACTTCAGGGAGGAGGAAAGGATTGGAGGAAAAGGAGGAAACGAGAATAAAAACCACATTTACTAACCTGACAAGCAGAGTCTGTTTATCTGGAGCCCTAAAGCTCTACATTCAGATATAAAAGATGTTTGAAACTGATATAAGATTTATTCTGCTGGGTCTCAGAGACCAATTCCAAACTTCTTTGTTTCATTGGAGGAAATTGTCTGAGGGCTGTTTTTGGCCCTGGAGAAATATTTTATCTACACTATTATGTCACTGTGCACATAATATGAGTTAGAGTGGAATTCTAACATCTTTAAAACATTTTCTACCTGAGATAATCATCAGGACACCTTCCCTTTTCTGTTGTTTTATCAAAGATAACTACCACGTTTGTCTGTTTTCACAATTTAAACTTTTATTCAGTGTGTTTAATGAAACGTGTTCAAAGCTTAAAGCAGAGGTTTGTCTTTATCTACCTCTAGGTTCCTTTTTTTGGAAAAAGACTTCACCACACCTGCCCCTGTCTGCCCAACCTGTCATGTACTACCATGGAGAAGGGCAAGTCCAGATGTCTCTCACCATATAAGTATCCAGAATACTTCCTCTGAAGATCAAGACTTGTAGCCACACTGTTTGCCTCCTACTCCATAAAAAGTTGTTTCCATTCTGTATTTTTATTTTCATTAGAGACATATTTCTTTATTTATCATCATGTTTGTTCTGCTTAAATCAAATTATGTATTTAAATAAAAATCTGTGGTCCTTATCTAGACTTTAGTCTTTCTTCCATTTGATTAACTCTATAGTCAATGTTTGCTTGTTTGTGCTCATAATAAACAGAAAAAAAATGACTTGTTTAAAAGTTAAACCTGATAATTTAGAACAGAACATTTAATGGAGCATAACCTCTCGACAATTGACTAATCTGATCATAATCTATGCTGCTTCTCCTGATCAAGGGGAGGTGGTTCATGCATCTGATCAGGATGCCTTCTGTCGCCTCCCCATGGAGGATTTTCATGTGTGTTCCACAGGGAGGAGACCTGCAGGGAGACCCAGATGGATGGATGGATGGATGGATGGATGGATGGATGGATGGATGGATGGATGGATGGATGGATGGATGAAGGACGAAAGAAAGAAAGAAAGAAAGAAAGAAAGAAAGAAAGAAAGAAAGAAAGAAAGAAAGAAAGAAAGAAAGAAAGAAAGAAAGAAAGAAAGAAAGAAAGAAAGAAAGAAAGAAAGAAAGAAAGAAAGAAAGAAAGAAAGAAAGAAAGAAAGAAAGCAAAACGAAAACTTCTGAATATTTTACTAAGTGACCCTGATAGTCTAAATAAAAAATTACAACCCTAAGAGTTTTTCATCTTTTTTACTCTGAGGTTTTCAATGTCCCGGACTGGAAATCGACACAAACATTTTAATTGGTGTTGCTAGTTGAAGAATGATCTGTCCTTCAAAACAAGTGAAAGACTAGAATTACAATGAAACTATTCATCATAATTCAAAGAGTCTTTATTAAGACAGGCCAGTGAACTGGGATTTATCCAAAACGTTGGCAAGAACTCCTCCAGTCTAATACAACAGTAACTGATTTGTAAAAAGAGACATAAGAATATTCTAAATGTTTAAAAAAAAAGAAGAAAAGTAGAAACATTGAAATTAGAATAAGTATTAACTTGTTAGTACCTTCATATCCTTTGAACAGAGTGTTACTATTGAGCTCATAACTTTAAAATGTATTTAAATTCAATTTATCAATAAAGGCAAAAAATAATACCAAAAAGCTCCAGAAAATAATAATTTCATAAATATTTTCTTGATCAAATAAACATTATAAGTGGTTTGTGTTTTGTACTGCAGTTCAGAAAAACATGGACAATGTCTCCTGTTAAAAACTGTGCTGATGTTTTCTGATAAAAATTATAAGCTGTTTAATAATAATAATAATAATAATAATAATAATAATAATAATAATAATAATAATAATAATAATAATAATAATAATGAAAGGGCATTGCTACATTGACTCACCATTTTTAATTGTACACAAGCAGTAACAACAACAAATGTTTTCAGAAGTTTAGCTGTGTCGCTATTTATTGACATAACTTCTGGCTCTTTTTGCCAAACCAATCAAATACCAGCAGTGAAGAGTTGTGCGTGCGAGTGTCATCATCTATCATAGCCAATCACTACACAACGGGCGCTGCAGCTCGCTTCAGCTCTGATCGTACCACCTCCTGAGGTGGTACTAAAAATCTGTGGCTCAGCCCCAAAAATGGATAATGGAAATGCTCTCAAACTGCGCTGTGAGTGGGTGGGCAGGGCTGAGTAGATACCAGTAGAAAAGTGCTGTGTGTGTGTTGTTTTCAATATCGCTGCATTAGATGTGNACTATTGAGCTCATAACTTTAAAATGTATTTAAATTCAATTTATCAATAAAGGCAAAAAATAATACCAAAAAGCTCCAGAAAATAATAATTTCATAAATATTTTCTTGATCAAATAAACATTATAAGTGGTTTGTGTTTTGTACTGCAGTTCAGAAAAACATGGACAATGTCTCCTGTTAAAAACTGTGCTGATGTTTTCTGATAAAAATTATAAGCTGTTTAATAATAATAATAATAATAATAATAATAATAATAATAATAATAATAATAAATAATAATAATAATAATAATAATAATAATAATAATAATAATAATAATAATAATAATAATAATAATGAAAGGGCATTGCTACATTGACTCACCATTTTTAATTGTACACAAGCAGTAACAACAACAAATGTTTTCAGAAGTTTAGCTGTGTCGCTATTTATTGACATAACTTCTGGCTCTTTTTGCCAAACCAATCAAATACCAGCAGTGAAGAGTTGTGCGTGCGAGTGTCATCATCTATCATAGCCAATCACTACACAACGGGCGCTGCAGCTCGCTTCAGCCCTGATCGTACCACCTCCTGAGGTGGTACTAAAAATCTGTGGCTCAGCCCCAAAAATGGATAATGGAAATGCTCTCAAACTGCGCTGTGAGTGGGTGGGCAGGGCTGAGTAGATACCAGTAGAAAAGTGCTGTGTGTGTGTTGTTTTCAATATCGCTGCATTACAATAATGTAAAACACATGAAAAACTGTAAAAATTTGACTCACTAACTGAGGCTGGATCTATTTCTCCTTTAAAGCTGCACAGTTTTTAATAACAGCTTCATTTTGAAAACAGACGATAGAGTCCAAAGATCTTATCACCCATTTTTGTTTATTTGCTAAGAAATGCAAACTTTCTCTCAAAGCAGCAAATTATTGATAAATTATTCCGTGTTCCAGACACATCCCTCGAAAAAAATGTAGCTGACTGTGATGTTTATCCCACAGCCAATGTGAATAAACCTGCTTCTAAACACAACTGATGGAAATGACAAATTATTTTCAACAAGGGTTTGTTGTTCTATACACAAAGAATAAAAGATGAAATATACATTTTAATCAACAGGTTAGCTCAAAAGTGGATGGAATGGTTCATGAGAATTTACAGTATTTACAATATCACCTTCACTGGAAAATATGTTGAGATGTGTGTTTTAATTAGTGGCATCCAAACAACGAAGTATGTCACATAGAGGCCACAGGCAGAAAAAACAGCATTAATCTTTTTCTCTGGAGTCTGGCAATCAGATAACAACCACAAACGGAAATCATTTCAGAATGTATTGTTGTGGATCATAAAGAATTATGCAGCCATGGGGCGTTGAGGAAAAGTAGGACATAACATGACACATATTTCTCCCATGTGTCAGATTTGAAATGTCACCTAAAATTCATGCAGAGGCCTAAAAGTCTAAGGTATTTCGGTCAAAATGCCTTTCAATGTGTTCTTTAATTTCCCCATTACCCTTTATCTTATATGCATCATTGCTAGGACTCTTAAAAGCAAATGGTTAGGTATGTTTTGTTGGATTAATATGAGTGAATGTTTTGCCACAAATAAAGATGTGGGTGAACTAAACAGAAGCTGCATCCTTACAGCATGTTCAGCATTCAGTCTACATTCTGAAACTGGCATATAAATGTGTCTTTGGCCCTATTTGGGGGGCCAACAGGGTTCATATAACACAGTATGGCTCCATGGGTGTCTGCGTTCCCAGGCAGCAGGAAAAGCAGGCTCTGAGTCTCATCCGGAGCTCCTTGTTGAACAGGAAGCTGATGATGGGGTTCGCTCCGGCCTGGGCGAAGCTCATCCACACCGCGGCGGTCAGGTGGAGCTGCGGGACTGGAGCCCCGCGCATGAATATTCTCAAGTAGCACGCGCTTATATAAGGAGCCCACAGAAGGAGAAAGGTCAGTGTGATCATGTAGTACATCTTCCCGATGCGTTTCTCCGTTTTAAACTCGTCCAGGACCAGCAGCCTCCTGTTGCCGGGGTGAGAAGCTTGTCTGATCCCCACCAGCGTCGGCGGGGTCGGACCGCGACCGAACCCGGCGATCCAGTTGGCTGCGGCCTGCCCGGTGGCTCCCGGGCCGTGGAAGGTCCAGTTCTGACTGATGGCCGGGACCAGCTGGGCCGGCTTCATCTTACGGTGGTCGTAAACAAAGCACAGCATCTTTATGTAAACCACATGGGTGGTCCCCACGATGACCACCAGCATCAGCATAAAGCCCAGAGTGTCGTTCGCCTTCACGTAGCGGTGCTCGAAGGTGCACTGCTCCTCCTCGTGGATGTACTTGTAGGTGCCCACGTCGAAAACCGGTGGAAAGGCCATGGCAACGGAGAGAGTCCACACCATGCAGATCACGGCGACGCACGTGCAAAGGTTCATGCGCTTGGAGTAGAACCTGTGGTGGGCGATCGCCATGTACCTGGTTACACTGACGCAGAAGAGCAGGAAGGCGACGTGAAAGCAGAACAGCACCGACAAGAAGGCGACGATCTTGCAGCTGAGCGCGCCGTAAGGCCAGACGGAGCCGCCGCTGATCGACGCCATCACGAAGGGGAAGCAGACGGCTGAGCGCAGCACGTCCGCCAGGCACAAATCCAGCAGGAAATAATATGGAGCCTTGTGCAGCGAGCTGTCCTTCAGCAGCAGCAGCGACAGCGACGCGTTACCCAACAGGCTCATGCACATGATCAGTCCCAGGGAGGCCAGCTTGACCGCAGAGGCCGTGGACGCATAGTTCTGTAAGGACGAGCTGCTCTCCCCGAACTCGCTTGTGTTCGCCATAGACGCAGCCGAGGCAGAGCGTGTCCCCGCATCAAATCCCGCGTCCTACCCCGCAACACAATCAACACGAGCCATTGCTCTTAAAAGAAGAAGAAAAAGACTCATGAAGAGAGTCCACCTCGATGTGCTGCAATTCCCGATCCTTTTTTCTTCCTCTTCTTGTCCCTCATCTCACAAGCGTCCAGTGTTTAAAGCACCATGTCCGTCCTCTCAAAACAGAAACAGCAGGTTTCAGGATTATACACCATTTTGGAAGGCGTCCGCACAGCAGGCAGCGATCTGTTCAGTAAAAGCATCTCGGCTTTCCACCGATGGCGGAGGTCCCCCGTTCGCCTCAAAGGATGAAAAAGCAGGCGGCGTCGAGCGCCAGCAGCGCAGCGCCAGAGTTACGCATGCTCCGCCCGATTAGACGGCTGCTAAAATGACCAGGCCGCTGGTGGGAAGCAGATGTTTTAAACAGCGTGAAACTGGAAGGCTCGAGGAGACGGGAGCGCACGCTCTCACACGCAGCAGCCTCTCGCCCTGGCGACGCACGTCCTCCTGGATGCGGTCAACAGGTCTGGGATCAGCCAGGAGCCTCCTCTTCTATCATCATCATCACCATCAGGCTTTCTGCGCGCACTGATCCAGATGTTAGCAGACAGAGCACCAATATTCACTCCATTAGTCTCAACTCGGCACAGTCTGGTGTTTCTAAAATCAATTAAAAAAAAAAAAAAAAAAAAAAAAAAAAAAAGTTGACGCAACAAAAATCAAAGAGTGGGGAATTTTCACCATGTTGTGATCATTAGAATTTGTACTGGATCAAAATAAATCTGCGTGTTTACTCAGAACTGTGTGCCCGAGGACCACCGCAGGATCAGGAAAAGGTTGTGTGGATGAAAAAAGTTAAATAAAACGGTGAAAACACACATACAAAAACTGCCTTTGAAACAAAAATCAGTAATAAAACATAAAACGTTATTGTGAACAGCACCACCTGGTGACGTACATTTCATCGTGCAATCCATAGATTCAAACTGTTGGTATTAAAACCAGAGAAATACATGAAAATAAAACTGTAAAACACTGATTGATTGTCACAGTGACGCCTATAGGCGGGAGTTTGGAGCTGGATAGGTAATGGATTAATAAAGTCTGTGACTGGATTAATAAAGTATGACTGATTGAATTGAACTGGAAGGTAATCTACCTCAACCGAAATATACCCCCACGCGCGCGCGCACACGCACACACAGAGTAAGAAAGGGACAAGAAGCATCATTATAGAGAAGATAGTATCATGAGATGATGCATCACTCTGACGATAATCAAATCTCTGTGGAAATTGGTTTCAGGTTCACAAATACAGTCGTTAGGTTTGTTTTTCTGTGGAGTTCTGCCACTGGCTGAACTTCAGACTAGACTCCACTTGCTAAATATAGAATTATTCTTAATGATCAAATGTAAATGGTAAATGTTTCCTTCAGAACAGCAGATGATAACTTAAAAAAAAATAATTCCATCCATTTATTTTTTCCACTTGTTCAAGGTCAGAAAGGGTATGGGGGGGGGGTGTTAGTAGTGGGGAATCTTGAGAACGACTTGTCTTGTGAGACTTTTGCACCCTTTTGCTTTCCATGCATGAATTCCCTGTTCACTGGGTGGAAATTGGTTATAAACCCGTATTTTCGATCACAATATTTAAAATGAAGATAATATAGACATTTTGCATTCATCAACAGGAAACCCAAAAACGTTGTCCTTGTAAGAGTCTTTCAGTTAAACATAGAAACACTTTCACAACATGAAAATGCAGTTAACAAATTGAGATCATTATATGATTTACATGTTTTTATTTTGTTGACTCTGATGCCCTTTTAACTGCAGTTTTTGCATCAGTCATCACACAAGCATGAACACTGTTCCTGATATGTATTCTAAAACATCTGAGGGACATGGACCCTCTTCTTTTTGGCAGGTCTGATGTTCCGTCTCTCCCTGTCTCCATCTCCCTCATCTGACATGACAGTGGTTGTAAAACATGCTGTAAAAGATTTATTAGCTACATGTTTAAACTGTTTAAATTATCACATTATATACATTATATATACAGGCTTATTCTATCCACAATGAATATATTACTGATTTGTTCAATAATAACTTACAAACTGTAGAAATACAGATTTATTCTGACTCGACTGAGTAAACAGTCTGATCTGGACCAAGAACACTGTTAGTTACTACCAACAATCACAGTATAGAAAATGTCACTGCTTCATGCAAATTGTGATTTTTAAACCTTTTACACTGTCAGTTTTGCATTTCATGGTTATTTACATCAAACTTTGTGGTGAATGACACACACACACACACACACACACACACACACACACAGATGCGCTGCCTCTTCTCTCTCTAATTTACGATTTATTGGGGTCATTGGGGGAACATGATCAATAGATTTGCAAAAAAATATATAACACCGCGCAGATCTTTTTTCTTTTTCACTCCGGTTTGAATGTTTATACGGTGAAAGTAAAGTTACACGTAACTGTTTGCATTGACCTTTTTTAACTGCAGGGAGGAGGGGCGGGATATTACCCTGTGGGTTCGGTATTTTTTGCTTTTCTACATTAAAAACTAAAAAGGAGTAATTATGTCTTTACGCCCCGCCTCATTACTGCGTGCACATTGTGTCCATGTCCAACAACAGAGACGCTCATGCTGCTGCTTTAAGAAGCAGCGGGAAAATAAATAAATACATCTTGGATTTTGCAGCCGTGGCGCAGCGCCATGGTAAAGTCAACGTAGGGGACATTGATATATTACCCCTCCAGTGACTTCTGGGTGTGTCTGGGGGAGGGGGTATCCCTCCAAGTGGGATGTGCCTGCAGGTACCAGGTTGCATCATATCAGATGCTTGAACCACCTTCTCTGACTGGTTGTAACAGACTCAAGCAACACCCTCGTTACTGTGGAGGAAGCCCAGATTTGTCAGTCTACCTTTTGCTCCATCCTGCCATCACTCATGGAGAAGACACAGAGACACTTACATTTCTCCACATGAGGCAAATTTCCACTCCCAATCTGAAGGGAGCATTCCACCATTTTCTGGTACAGAACCACGGTCCCAGATATGAAGGACAAGACTCTCATCCTGACATCCCACATGGCTGTGCATCGTCTGAGAAGATGCCGAAGCTCATGACTGGAGGACACTAAAAGAACCACATCACTGGTGAAAGGCAGGTTCTCGACCAAGACACCGTCCTCACCACAATTTGTGATTCTGTCCATGAACACAACAAACAGGATCAGAGACACGGTGCTGGAGTTGGATCACACCAACCCCACAGTGATGAGAACAAAACCTGAAAATACTACACACAATATACTACAGATACTTCCTGAAACATTTGTTAAAATAAACTCTTTAAGTGTATCCACTTACAGATATCATGACTGAGAAGTTGAACAAAAAAGTAACAAATACATATCTTTTAGTCTGATGATAACTAAATGAATACAATCAAATGGGTTTGATATAAAATATTCTGTTCATGGATAAGAAAACAGCATCAGCTGTTTATTTAATGCATATTTCCTGCCGTTTATGATCAGATATTACATAAATAATGAAACATGACGTGGTTTTAACACTGCATGAATTACTTGTGATCTGTTGTAAATTAAATAAACTATGAATATGATAAAGAGTCAGTCATTTTCTTTACCTGCTTGTTCTGGTTCAGGGTCGCAGGGAGCTGATGTCCATCTCCAAAGGTCATTTGGCAAGAGGTGGGGTCACACCTGTTACAGGTCACCTGCTCATTGCAGATAATCACTCACTCACACCTAGGGACAATTTAGAGTTGCAAATTAACCTCAACCATGTAGTTATTTGGTCTGTGGGAGAAAACCAGAGTCTCGGGAGAAAACAAACACATGCAACAAGAACCTTTTTAGTGCAAAGCAACAGTGTTACTAACTGCACCACCGCGCAGGCAGATAGAGTCTGGGTTTGGTTTAAAAAGCTTGATTGCACCATGTGAGACTGAGAGATAGTTTTTAGAGAAATTGTTGCTCACTCTGCTTGTGACGCAGCTCGTTGTATTCTGACGGAAAACGGAGCAGAGTGAGAGCTCTTCCTTTTTTACGATCTGTTAGGCGGACCAAAAGCGACGTTCCTGCCCAGTGACGAGAAGACGTCATCAGTCGGTAGGCGGAAAGCGGTAGTGTGTTTCGGTATCTGAAGAAAAAGCCTAAACCGGGTGTTTTTATTAAGAGGATTGAGTCATAATAAAGAGGGAAGTTTCACGTCATTCTTGCTGCTATGGCGGTTCCCGCAGGTCACCCAGATGTCCAGATGGACCGCGGCGCCCTGAGCGACCAGACGGTCCCCTCTGAGAACAATATTGACATCGACGAGAAAGAGTTGGAAAACATCACAAAGAAACACCGAGAAGGCGACACAACGACGCTGCCTTTGCACTCACCTTGGACGTTTTGGTTGGACAGGTAACATTTACAGGTTTTGTCGTGCTGTCTCAGAGTTCGGAATCCGGGACGAGCAGAGGGCGACGCGGTGAGAACATCGGCAAAAGGCCACAACATTTCCGAAGGCCTTCAGGAGCAAAACCCAGACAAATGTTTTACTCTCCTCCGGCCTCTTCATATGTACAAATTCCAACAGCACAGAACGATTATATGAATGTAGTTTTCAGTAAAATGTTGTTGTGGTTTGCAGTGATGTGTCCGACACACATTGAACGTCTCACTGTTTGTTATTCAACCGAACTGAAGAAAGTTTTAGTGTATAAAAGCGGGAACCAGAGAGTTAATTCTCAAACTGACACTCATTTTATAGATATGTAACTTTTTATTGTAAAACCTGCGTTAAACTTTTCCGCATATCATCCTGTTTTAGAATTTCCATGACCTGCAAGTGCGAAACGCCTCTGTGTCACTCAAACGAACTACTGCGTATTTTCTTCATCTTTAAACAGATCAGCAGAATGTGACTCGTCGTTGAAGCTTTTTATTGTTTGTTTTCGTCTTTTGCTTCAAAACGGATGTCTCCAAATTTCGGGTGACGTCATTCAGCATTTGTTATTGTCAGTATTTGGCAACGTGTTTAGAGGGTGTTTACTGATGGCCTTCCCGAGATGATCAGATTAAAACAAATCTTTTTAAGGAGTGAAGGAAAGCCAGACTTTCCAGCACATCAGGACTGAAACATTTAACCCTCTGGTCATCATCTTCACCCTGAGAAGGAACATTTAGTGATGAGTTCATGCTACAGAGATTCAGCTCTTCAGACACTGACACTTTTCTTAGGGTTGGTATTATTTTTGAGAAAAAAAAAACCAGATATGATTTCAACGTATTTTAAAATGAGTAATTATGTTAATGAACAGATAGAACAAGGTGACATCTGTTGGATATCAGACAGCCACTGGGCGAGAGGCGGGGTCACACCCTGGACAGGTTACTGTCCATCGCAGCAGGCAAACATGCATAAAAGTCATGAATCAAGAAAAAGATTAATGATGGAAGTTCATCTGAAAGCTTCTTCATGAGTTGTGTGACAGATTTTACTACCTGTACACGTTGTGTTTAATGACCTTATTGGTCATATAAATGCATGTAAAGTTCCAAGAAGAACAGTAGGATGTAAGAACTGTGTGACACTCGTTAAAAGCAACTCCTGATCAGGTTGTGTGTCTGCGTGTGTGTGTGTGCACACGCTACACCAGTTGAAACTGTTTCATGTTCTTCCAGGTCCTTACCAGGCACGACGGCTGCTGAATGTGAGTCCAACCTGAAGAAGATCTACACAGTTCAAACTGTCCAGGTGAGTCATTTTAAAGAGCAGGACGTGACGGAAAGGCTGAGCGTTGTGGGCGGAGCTTCCATGATGGAAGGGAAGAAGCGTTTGTTGGCACTCAAATCTAGTAGGAAAGAAATGCAGCTTGACTGTGTAGTTGTTGAATATAAACTCTTGTTTTTTGTCACCACAGCTGGTAAATTCACACTTGCAGTTTGAAAAAGTCCTGATTTCATCCAGATGTGGTGCATGAAAACATCCACAGAGGCCCCTCCTGACCTGCAGGGGAGATTTTACAGCCAGATATCCAGTGATTCCATAATATGTACAAATGCATGTGACATGACTGAAGTCCTACCTGAGACGTCTCGTCTCTGAGACGGCGTCTGGGTTCCACTGAAGAACCTCCAGCTGCATGTTTGAACAGCAGCTGTCTGAACCAAAGTCTCTGCACATCCTGCAGAAATTCTCTGACCGTGTGTGAAAACGGCTCACGTTACTAAACTCAGCACTAAGACGAGTTACGTCTTGTATCTCTAGCTGCTCTGCAGTTGTAATTTTACAGTCATCAGTAGGAAAAAGTAACAGGATTTTCTGCTACGTGGTGATTTAAATTTGGCAGCAGTGTTTGTGGAAAAGGTTTTTCCACAGATGAACTGAAGCCTAGACGATGCAGTCACCCGAAGACCCGGGTTAATCGAACCTTCGTTAAAAACACCAGGACTGAGTAAACTATCAGCTGACGAGACGACTGGAAGTTGTTTCATGATGTTAGTGAAAGTGAAGCAGGAGTATTAATGAAGACTCAGTCAAGAGGATTTAACTAACAGGAAATAGTTTAATAAATGTTCTTTCCTCTTACTGTTTACAAATACAGAATAAAAGTAAATCAACTGTCCTTGAGACTCAAAACAAGCTACATAAGATCCTTTTTGGAGTGAAACTTTGGACTTTGAAGAAGCTTGAAAGATCCTAGAGTTCAGCTGTCAGTTCACAGAATGAGACCATGTCCCATGCTTTCATTACAGCTTCAGTCCAGCAGGGAGCAGTAACTGATCATGTGATCACTGTCTGTATGTAAACAAACCTTTTATTTTGCTTCAAAACAGCAAGAAATAACACGCTGTTGTTTGTTTGTTTGTTTATAGATGTTCTGGAGTGTGTATAACAACATCCCTCCTGTCACAGCGCTGCCTCTGAGATGTAGCTATCATCTAATGCGAGGAGAGAGGAGGCCACTGTGGTGAGTCTGTCTGAACAGTCAGATTCTGGATCCGTTTGGATCCAGTCCAGAAGCTGAACTGTTCTACATGTTTGGGTTTGATAAGTTTTCACTCTGGTTTTTATTATTTTGATTCTTCTTCCAGAATCAACTTGGTTCTTGTTTTCTTACAGTGTGTGTAGAACCGTAAACCTTCTAGGAACTGGTTTTCATTTAGACCTGCACAACATTCACAGTTACTGTTGTTTTCTTCATTCCAACCCTGTTAGAATACTTGTGTTCTATTAAGCCTCGGTCACAATGACCCGTACGAACAGACCATTTCCTACAGCCTCCTTAATGCAGCCTTGTAAGAATCCAGCACTTGTCGCCTGTTTGGAAGTTCGTGGTCCACTCGAGGGTCTGGTCCAAGTTTTTCTATGAAAACCCTCCGTGTAGAGCCGCCAGTCAAAGCTTTAGAACAACACATGTTGATGATGATTGACATGTATGTAGCTGCACACATGCTGTCTGAATCCTCATTTTGAACAAGGTTTTTAAAGAGAAAACAGATTCTAGAATTTCACACTTGTCACTTTTCATGCCAAGTGGAGCAACAAGATGCAAAACCTCTGTAGAGTTGTTACAGTCCATCTGGAGGTACCATGCAGTCACCTTTAGGCTCATAGAACAGAGTCTCTGGTTGTAGAGATGCTGCATCAGGATCCATGACTGCAAACACACCAGTATCTCTGTCTTCTCTCCAGGTCCTGCTGCTTCAGGATGAAAGCAGCAGCTACAGCTGCTCAATCTTCTTTCTGTTCATCCTGCAGTTGCAGCTGCAGCTGGAGTCTCTCTGCAGATCAGTCGATGCGATGATCAACAGACAGAATATTGATTTAACAGACGGCTGCTGCTTATATTCCTCAACAAAATGTGTTGAAGCTGTAGAATCTTCACACCAATGACTTGAACTTGTCGTGAGATGCACGACGGGGCGCCTTGACACCTTCCTCCGGTCTTCTTGCTGTCATAAGTAGAACAGATGACGGTTTCAAGGCACCCAATCAAAGAACATAAGAACTCTACAACCAGCAGAAAAGATGGTAGAAAATCGCCTCCTTTCTCCAGAATGCCTCAAGTTGCTCTTAGAAATTAAACTGCAGCCGTATTAACTTCCTAAGAACTCCAGGTTTCTTCTGAAACAGGAGCGTCATATGAACGAGGCAGGTTGGTGAAGGAGGTGAAGATGTTACTCAGCTCACCTCTGGAAGCACCAGCAGCGCTCACGTCTCCAAAAGATTCCCACCAACATCGTCATTGTTCAGATTTGTGCTGCATGAGGCCACAGCTTTGTTTGCATGATGTGCAGAAGCTCTGCACATGTTCTACATGCATGATGGAACTGTGTTTAAATCTCACCGCTCGTATCCTGTTTTGTTTCTTTTACAGGGAAGAAGAAAGTAATGCAAAAGGAGGCGTGTGGAAGATGAAAATCCCAAAAGAAAGCAGTGTATGTGTTTTTCTTTTTAATCTGTTTTAATATCAACATGGCTGCATCAGTAAGGAGCTTCTTCTTCTCTGTTTCAGTCTACAGTGTGGAAAGAGTTGTTACTTGCCACCATCGGTGAGCAGTTTGCAGATTACTGCCCCTCAGGTACAATCAGAATGTTTTTAAAAAGACTTGTTGTCCTAGTGGAAACTGCTCTTTTGTTAACGCTGCTGCTGTTCTGTCTCCGGTTTCTCAGATGACGAGGTTGTTGGCGTCAGTGTTAGTGTTCGAGATCGGGAAGATGTTGTACAAATATGGAACCGAGATGCAACTTTTGCTAACGAATCAAATATCTTGGGAAAAGTCTATGAGTTGCTTCCATACATATCGTTTAAAGCAGTTTTTTATAAATGTAAGTATGTTTTTTTACTCACTGCTACACGTGATCCGATTGGGTCTAAAACAATTGAATTAAAGAATTCAAGCTGATTTTCTACCTGGTGCATGTGATGAATTCAGTCATGGTAAAAAGTAAAGTTCACCCTCATTCAGCTGATTTATAATGATGAAAACCATGACAGGTTGGAACCACCAAATGTTACCTGGTTTTATCCTTTAAGATGGTGTTATTTTATTGTTCTTAGTCTGATGAATTAGAAAGTAAAAACTTGATTCAACAGTAGCGGTCCTGTTTCAGACCTTTTTAATCATTCAGAATGTTGTGAATGAATAAGGCCTAATTTTCACTTGTATTCACTGTATTTTATTTTTTTTTAAATCTCTATATCTTCCGACACTCAGCTGTAGATTTGCTGCTGCTCTCAGGATCTCCAGCATGTTGTACGACCCGTTTTAAGTTCAGCTTGATGTTGTGATGTTGGTCTTGTAGCTGTATATTAAGCTCAAATCATCAGCCCTCCACCATCGTGCCTGACAGTTATGCCCCTTTTCCACCGACAAATCGGCACGGCGCGCTTGAGAGCGGTACAGTATAGCGCGGATCAACTCGCTTGAGGTGGTGGAAACATAAAGCGGACGTAAGTGGGGATATGGGCGTGCCCACCTGGCTATGAAAAGTGGCGCGCAAAAGTCTTTGTCCGCGACGTCACAGCGCGTGAAACAACAACAATGGCGGATATACGTGTGTTTTTGTACTTTGCACTCTGTCTGTGGTTTATTTTGGTTGGTTTGATTTTTGGTTCTTGTGGAGGAAGTCGCCATTGTCCAAAGTCAACTGTATTTTAAAATAAAATATTTGTATGGTTGCTGGGAGTTTTTTTTAAAGCCTTTTGCGGGAGCGCTTCTATATCACACCACGTGAACACCACACACAGCCGGGCCAATCAGGGGCTACCACTACGTAGGTAGTCGTGTCTCTGGCAGCAGTTTACTGGACCAATCAGTAGACAGGTGGGCGTGTGGGCCCGCTTTGGGCCGCTTCGGACCACCGAGGAGGTGGTCTGAAAAAAGAGGCCGGGTTGGCGCGGAATGACGCGGTTAAGACCCGAGAAAGGCGGTGGAAAAGGGCTAAAGTGAACCGAGCTGCACCGTGTTCTGTCGGTGGAAAAGCGGCATCGGTAAATTTGTGACAATATGCTGTTTGTCCAAAGGACATTGTCCCAGACGTCCCAACGTCATGCAGAAGCAGCTTTCTTCTTTCAGTCTTTTTCTGATGGTACTCTCATGCTAACAGTCAGTACCGTCTGTTTCTCTGAGAGCTGTAGCGTCTCACATGGGGATGAACGTGCTGGAACGTGACACTCTTGGCCTGAGAAAATTGTCAGCTGTCTCAAATGTTTCAGACTTTTTTCCTCATAGAACAATAAAATCGAAATGATTTCTAAAGAACTTTATGACCCTTCTCAGACTGACAGGCAGCAACTGTTGCATCTGTAAGATCATTGCTGATTTTGGATTTGTTGCTGTGAAACAGTCCCAACACGTCGTGTTTCCATGTTTTTAGTGCTTTGGCTTTTTACAATTTAAAGCTTTTATTTTCACATGCACAGTACAGAAACACGTTTCACTGTACAGTGAAATTCTTACTTTTCTGTCCACACTGGATGCCAAGAGAATATATAAGAGAAAAATTAGGTACAAAATAAATAAATAATAAGATAAACAGAAGCATTCATAAATATAATCAAATAGAAACATAATCTTTACAGAATCTGAAAAATATAGACTATATCGTATGTGCTAATTTGCAGATAATGTGCAACATTAGCATTTGATGTGCAACTGTCAGTAATAAAAACATTGTGCAAAGATGGTTGTAAACAGGAAGTGTAAACAGTTACATGTGCAACTGGAGTTTGACAGATTAATAATAGTGCAAATTATTCACGTATTATATTTATTTATTTTGGTGTTCTGATATGTGTAACCTTAAGGATTTGACTGAGGGTGGACTTGATTTTGCCATGATTGAAACTCATTTTGTTCTTCTTTATTTATTTATAATAACAGTATATATAAAGTATATTGTTTTGTCGTTTGTGTCCTATGGAGACTTGTAATCTGAATAATTTGCTGTGACTCTTTCAGCTCACATGGATCATCATGCCTTTGAGGGCGGACGCTCAAGACATTAGATTGTTACGCACTTTAAACAAACTGAACTCTGTACCTGCCTGGACACAAAGGCAACGTCCACAACATAGTTAATTAAGGATATTATTTTTGCTTTCAATAAGAAAATGTTATCAATATATTTTTATAGCTTTTAATGACTGCTGCCTTGTTTTACCTTAATATGGGTCCTAAAGCTCTGAGCTCTCTGGAGAATGTACATTCAGTGTAAATGCAGATGTTATCTGTTTGTGTTAGCTGTAGCTTCCTGCTCTACTGAATTGCACTGTCATGGTCTTGTCTTCTGCGTAGCCTGTGAAGCTCACATGTCCCTCCTGCTTTATCAGTTACATCATGTTTTAGCTGTTGAATATGTTAAACGTTTGCCTTCACATCATGATCCAGCTGTTTGTTCAGAGCCAAAGTTCTTCTACTCTTACAGATGTGTAATTATTCAAGTGTTTTCGTCAGCTCGGCTTTCTCCGCTCTGATGGGGAGAACTTCCTGATTATTTATCAGATGTGCGTCAGTGTTGCACGCAGTCACAGGATTCATTCTTTAGAAAGCCGTTAGATAAACTAGTTCTCAGAACATTATGGCACAGACTTTTTATTTAGATTTTTAACAGAAGACCTTCCACAGAAATGATTTGGGGAGGAGAATCGAGACTTTCTGCTGGTCTCCTTGTTTCTCCTCACTGTAACTCTGCTGGTTTCTTACTGCAGTGTCCTACTGCAACCACAAAGGAACAACACAGTATTGATAGTTGTATTAGTTCATGTTTTACTCTGATTCAGATGATGAATCACGTTGAGCTTTAAGACAGATGACCACATGTTTCAGGTAACAGATTTACTCACATCCCTGCTGATAAATGTTTAATAAAACATCTAATCTGAATGATCTCTGTTAACCTGCTCAACCTAACTGTTTAATCCACATGAAGGTTTAAATTATTGGAATAAATCTGATATTTTTCTGTCACAGTTTTTCTTGTTGAACTTTAGGCTTTGCTTTAAAGGACAGTTGTTTCATTGTTGTTGTTTTGTAAACAGGATTTTTTTGCAGTAATTAGGACTAAGTCAATAAAACGGAGCTGAAAATACACGTTTCTTTGGTTTTTCATGCTGATTTATTCCATTTCTAAGATTTTTCCCATAGTATTTCGCCTCAGATGAAAGACGATTATAGAATCATTAAAAACTATCTCATCCATTCAGTGAAACCTGTTTGATTTGATTTGAAACTACTGAGAAAGGATTTGTTAATTTGACATTATATTAATAATGGTAAATGGCGTGTACTTGTATAGCGCTTTACTCAGGTCCTACGACCCCCAATGCGCTTCACACTACAGTATGTCATTCACCCATTCACACACGAACATCATGATGAACTACACATATGTTTTGTAGCCACAGCTGTCCTGGGACACACACTGACAGAGGAGAGGCTGCCAGACACTGGCGCCGCCGGATCCTCCGACCACCACCGAACAGGTTCAGTGGGTTAAGTGTCTTGCCCAACGACACAACGGCCAGGCGATCTTTTTCTCTGAGCAGAGCGGGGATTCGAGCCAGCAACCTTCCGGTTGGCAGACGACCCACTCTACCGCCTGAGCCACGGCCGCCCATATTAACTATTAATAGTTATAGTAGACCATAAATTATTTGAATAAATAATTAAATCTTCTTTCTCAGAGGTTGAAATTGATGTTTTCTTTTCTGAACATGCTGTAATTTAAAGGTAAGAACATAACTAGCAGAAAAAAATTATATCTATGTTTCTGTGAATAAAAACAAGAATTATATAATGTAAACTTAAATACATCTGTATTAAAACAGGAAATTATTTGTTATTGTTTTATTGGAAATTTATGATAAAAGACTTAAATAGATATAAATCTACCATCTGAACGGTCTCATAGACTTTAATGGCGGCTGTCAGCCACGTATTACGCATCACTAACGTGCGTCTGCTGCACACTCAGTGGAAAGGAGGGGTTAGCAGAGACCGTCTGTGTTCACATGTGATGCATCAATTTGATCAGGTTGACCAGGAGAAGTGAACCATCATGTGTATGCAAAAATTTGGGTTCATGTTCATGGAATTCATTCAAATCCACCACTGTAACCCTGTTAGGTCTCTGGTTTTTGGTTGATTGTTGTTTCTGGGGTTATCTGTGGATTTGATTTGTAGTTCTTTGTTTTATGGGGTTATTTTGGTGTTTTTGTATCTTCACTGTTTCTTCTTGCTGTGTCCCGGTGTCCAGTTCGTTTGGTGTCCCTTTTTCGTCCTGCCGTTTCCTGTTTTATCTTGGTACGTCTTGTGTTTTCTGTTTTCCCTCGTGTGTCTTCAGCAGCTTTGTTACTCATGCTCAGGTGTTTCACTTTAGTCGATTACTTCTTTTCTTTCTGTGTCTATATAAGCCAGTATTTTAGTTCTTTTATCCGTCTGTGGATCGGGCCTCAAATGTGTTCCTACCTGCGTCCTCTGTGTCCCACATCTCCTTGTCTCCACCTCACTGAAAGATTTGCTGCTCCATCAGCTCCTTTTGATTTCGCTTTGATTAAACCCATTGTTAGAGTTCATTCTTTGTGTTTGAGAGTATTCCTCCTGCGTTTGGGTCTAGCCTTCTACCCAACACACGTCATGACACCCTGTGTAATAATCTGAAATTATCACAATACCCAATTTGCTTCCAGATTAATTTGAGTTTTTCAGCTTTTCATCACATTTGCAGTATTTGACAGATGTCACACACCCTCTGTGTCAGACGAATGCAGCTTTATGATTGGCTGTGGGTTTCTCAAACTTACTTCAGGAACTTTATAGTTTGTGGCATGTTTATAAAAGGAAGGGGGGGGGGGCAGGTAGGGGCACAGATTTCCAAAAGCATGGTACATATGAATGGGCCCATAATCTTAAAGGTGTAATATGGAACTTGGAACACAATAACTCGGCACAAAGGGAAACACCAGAGGAATCCCTATGGCAAGCAAATAAGGTATATAATCACCTCATGTGCTTCCAGCTGCTTGACCTGCAGACTCCACAGTACCAGCCTCACTGTGCTGGATTATTTACGGTATTAGGAAACCCAAAATGGTGCCCTCTGCTCTGCCAGCTATTGGTAGATGTAAACAAAATGCCAACGTTGTGCCCGCCAAAATTAATATTTTATAATAAAAATATAATTTTTAAAAGACATGCTATATTTTTATTCTCCAACCCTCTAAACACCCCGCGGAGGCATTATTTTGTTAAAAATATTGCTTTTAATGAAAATATTCCATATACCACCTGTAATATATTATATCCCAGTATCTAGTGACCAGATTAAAGTTAGAACAACATCTGTAGGTAAAAGCATGTTCACACACTAATCTCTCAAAGTCAATTTTAAGGATAATCTGAGCCTTTTTAACACAGAGGTTCAATAGGTGGTCTGGTTTTACATTCATTTTTAAGGAGTTTTTTTGTGAATGTCATTGACATGGCAACAGGAAACGCTGCAACACAATGATCGTGCACATCGGGGAACTGATCCGGTCAAATGCTGTATTTTCATTCTACAAACCTCTAAACGCCCCGTGGAGGCATTATTTTGTTAGAAATATAGCTTTTAATGAAAATGTTCCTTATCCTCCTGAGAACCGAGGGATAAAAGTGTCTTACAATTTTTGTCTTTGTGTGATTTTCTTTATATTTGGGCCTAAAAAAAAAACTTTTAATTTTTTGAAAAATATTTTTTATTTTAATTTCACAGCATGTCCATTGTAGAGGACAACAGGACGATCTGTATGAAAACAGTTCAGAATTTAGAAAATGAGAAAAAAGAAGCAGATTGTATATTTAGGGTGATATTCATTCAAAAACTCATTTATTTGAACAAAAACTTAATGGAAATAATGTCTTCAGTTGAATTAGGAACTAGAAGACACAGAACATAAGTATTTCTGCTTTTCTTCTTCCTCTAGCTGTTTTAGCCGTGATAATCCTGGAAGCACGTTTTCTTTTTGGTTATGCAGAGGAACATCTTGCATTTGGTACACCTGATGTATGTCTTGTCTATGGCTCCTAGCTTGCGTAAAGATGGCTCTGGTTGTGGGATCCTTGTTTTGGTTGGTGGCTGATACTCTTCCTCACTGTCTTCACTGCTGTCATCAAATGAAGGACTATCCAGCAGTTCTTCAGCCAGGTGCAATTTGAAGTCTAAATACTGCTGTGTGTTCTTAGCTGGTCTATTCAGTGCTTTGCTGTCAGACTTGTACTGGATCCAAGCATTTGTGATAGCAACATCAATGAAATGTGTCATCACACGTGATGTCCACTTCTTGGTCCTGGTTGACATGCGGTAGAAGCTCAGCATTCGGTCACAGAGGTCCACGCCACCCATGTTGTCATTATATTCCCGGATAACTGCTGGCCGTTTCACCTGGACATGACCTTTATCTTTGCTGGACCATCTGCTACAGATATCTTCTGGATCTTTCCCATAGACAGTGGAGGCCATCAGAACTGGTTTATTATCAAACCATTTTGTCACTGTCAGCTCAGGTCCCCTCCGGACCAACATCATGCCTCACACGTTCAAGCAATGGTCTGACTCTCCAAAGAATGTCTGACTCCTTTGCCTCTTGAGTCACATCCAGGTCATTGACAATCTTGAGTGAGCTCCTCAGCTTGTAGAACCTGTCCCTTGTCATTTTCCTGCTAACAACCGGCACTTTAGTCTTTTTAGCCCAAAACATTTTGACTCTGGGATAGCCAAGGCAGGCCATGTGCACTGATATGCCAAAGAAAATCTTCATTTCTTGAGTAGTAGTATTCAGTGATGTTCCTGTATTTTGCAGCTGTCTTTGGTTTGTAAAAGCTACCAGATCCTTAAAGATTTTGTCATCAATGTACTGTGAAAAGTATTGGATTGGACTCCAGTATTCACGGATTTTCGGGTCATCTTGATAAAGAGGAAGCCCAGGTAGCACAGGTGTGAATCTGTTATGATGGATGATTAAAACAAACAAAAATACAAGTTAATAAAAGGAGTAACAGTTCATTTTTTCACATTCATTTGGATTAATTCAGTTATTTCGGTGTCATGGATGTGATATGATTTCCAGCTGACCAACTTTATATGCATATTTTTAGGATACTTGCATATTTTAAGAGAATTTACACATAGTACAAATACTACAATAATCTAGCATGATCATAAAATGTTACACATTAGCCTGAAACTAAATAAGACATACAAGTTAGTCCTGGCCCACAGAGAACGGCGACTTTGCTGCCCCCTCTCTGCTTCTGCCTCTGTCTCATCAGATTCTCCTGCATTTTCTTCCTGTCCTTCATCATCATCTTCATCTATCACAGGGTGATACTCCTCCTCCTTATCCTTTTCCTCATCTGAAAGCTCCAAATCTGAATCTCCCTCTACTATCTGGAGTAGAATCCTCTCTGCTTCACTTGTTTCTCCTACAACAAGGTGCAGTCATTAAATACATTAAAATGATCCTGGTGTCCACTACAGTTGACATTCATTAAATTCCTGTTATTTCAAAACAGAAATAATGAAACTGCTTTCAGATGTAAAAAAATGTTCCTAACATGTTTATAAACAAGAATATATATCATTATGATGTTAAAAGTAGCAAAAGATTAAGATTATTTGACTTACCTCTCCACTTTCCATAAAATGTGGTTGTTGGTATGGCAGCCATCTTGATAGAGGAAAAAAGTAAAGTTCCCAGCATGCAAACCCATCACATGACACATCACTGGAAAGCCCAGGATGTCCTCTTCAGAATACTATAGGACTTGGCAAGGTAACATAAAGGACATAAATGAATGGCCCGGGTCTCAGGAGGATATACCACCTTTAAAACAAATCTATTTTTTGCAGAATTGTAGACAGCTTATGATAAACCCCTCCCCAAAAAAAATGGTCAAAGCACAATGTCAGTGGAACACTTTCATTAATAATTTTCTTTGACTAATGTATTGATTAAATTTGATTGTACCTGGGGTGGCCTGTCTAATTGGAAGGGTGGCCCTTGCCCCCATGGGCCACCCCTCTCTTGACACACCCCTGGTTAGTGGCCCACCTTAATGAATTAAAGCCCATTCAAATGCATCACAAATGAAAAGATGGACCCAGACACATGTTTGGATCACAGCTACTACAGCGCGAGTTATAAAATTATATGATTTACAATCAGTGTGGTTTGTTAAAAACATCCTGTGTTATGATGCAGGACATTTCAGGCTTTATTGATCAGTCAGCTGTCAGACGACTTAGTGCAGCATGAAGATGTTCACATCACTGTTGTTTTAAAACAAGAATTTTTGGGATCATCTGTCACCTGTAAGATATGATGTTATTATACTGAGGATAATCATATGATACTTAATGTACAGTACAAGTCCTAAAAGTGACAACAACAATTGATATCTGTTACATTTCACATGTTTTTAAGGTTTCCATAAACCAGAGAGATGAGGAGGAACTGGTCCTGAGAAGAGACTGTTCTGTGGCCTCTGACAGGACTCTGATCTGCAGTGAGGACTTCAGGACTTTGACAGGACTGGACAGATCATTTGGTGTATAAGATTAAATATCAACATCTAAATGTCATTCAATTTGATATTCTAGTTTTTTTTTCTTGCAAGTTATATACAGTATATACTGTATATTACAGCAAATTTTAGATTATGTTCTCGGTGGGGGGTGGGGGTGGGGGGTTAACACTGTATTTCTTTATCTATAAAAAAGGAAATCTTGTACCTTTTTTGTTGTTTTGAAAAAAATAAATGTCACTTTAATGTCCAAGATATTTCAGACAATGAAGAGAATGTTTATTTATTGTAATATGATGATGTCAAAATTTAAATATTTATTAAAAGTATTTATTGGAATTATTAAATGTTAAAGCCAAACACAAAATATTTTATTAGTGGAGAGGGATAGCATAGATTGCAAATCCTATAGACCACTAAGCGTGCTGAATTTGGATTACAAATTATACACAACTATTTTAGTACGAAGAATGGATGCTGTAATGCCTTTACTAATTGATGAAAACCAAATGCGCTTCTTGAAAAAAAGACAAACTCATGACAGGAGAGCTTTACACATTATTGAACACATTAACAAAAGGAAAA
>SSNP01000057.1:1941340-2011314 GCA_006937955.1 Pachypanchax playfairii | reverse complement strand
ACTAAACTGAAACACCTGGGCAGGTTACCGAGGGAAACACCAGGATGAACAGGAAGTACAGGACCTATCAAAATAAAACAGAAAGCAGCAGGACGAGAGATGGAACGACACAGATGAACAGACACTGGAACACTGGAGAACAGAGAGGAAACAGTGGAGATACAAAAACACCAAAATAACCCCATAAAACAAAAAACTAAAATGTAAAACAAAACCACAGATAAACATCTGGGGAAAAATTTATAATGAAACAAAGTTAAAACCCAGAGTCCCAACACACTCACATATAACCTTCTTTTAGAATTACCAATAAACCAAACATGCATGTTTTTGAACTGTCAGTGGAAATGCAGATTCATAGTGGATAAAAAGGTTTCCATGTTAAAATACAGCATGTAGTTATTAACGAGTGCATTTATCTCACTCCATCACTGACTGTAAAATCTATGAACGGTACATATGGAAGATCCTGATGGGGCAAAAACATTTTTCAAAAGTCTTTTTTAGAAACTGGATCTTTTTACTCAAATTTAAACAAAGTCATTTTTAATGTAAACTGATGTAAAAAAAAAAAACCCTATACTGGAGTTAAAAAGTATTGGAGCCCAGCACAGTGTAATACAGGAGACGTTACTCACACTGAAGGAAATCCAAGTTTCTGTGGAGAACTCAGAATTCTACAACTTTACATTCCTATTTAAAAAAGCAATCTTTAGATAAACCTGATGACTCTTTGATAAAAATCTTAATGTTTGTGGGTAAAACTAGAAAAGCTCTCCGAGAGCGCAGACCTCCACCAAGCAGCTTAGATCCCCCCATGTTGTGATCTACACCAAAAATAATAGACTCCGCCCACTGATTAGGAGTTGTTACCCGACCAAAGAGGTTATGTGTTTATCTGGGTTTGTTTATCTGTCTGTCTGTTAATAGGATAACTTATAATTTGCTGGATAGGTTTTGATGAAATTTTAAGGATAGGTCGCAGATGGTACAAAAACCAGTCTATTTATTATTCTATTATTGATTTTGGTGGTGATCTGATCACTATCTGGCCAGATCCAATCTAAGTTGTTGAATATACCGCAACGTTTAGTGTCATGGTGAGATATCCTAATCTGCTGTGGCACTAGGATCTCACTTTTCAGCTCAGAGTCCCAGTAATTTTATATGTATTTAGCTTAGTCTGTTTGGGCTTCTTCTTTGTTCTTTTACCTTTCAATCCCTGATGACTGACTGATGCTCTGATGTGTTCCTTCAAGCTTTGCTGCAGAATTAAAAAAGAAAAAAAGAAAAGAAAAAACAGCCATGGCAGAGACCCTATAGTATGGCAAGCTGTTGTTGTATAAATTCCAGATCCTTTATATATACTGTTTGCAACTACACAGAAATATTTAAAGTATTTCCCCTACTAGTTTGAACTTTTGCCAAATTTATTCAGAAATACTCTGATTAGTAACTCATTTTTCCTTGTTGCACCTTTGGTAGATTAATGCAACTCGGCTTGTCATAGCCCGGCCTACCGGGAAAAGTCCTTGTCCGCCTGATTGCCCACTCCGGGCCTGAGCTCTTGGCAGAGACTGTTGACATTGAGCCTGATTTATTAAAGCTTTGCGGTTGCTAAAACAGGCGCAAACCGCTCAGCGGCCGCAAAAACAAGCAGCAGGTGATTTACTAACGACGTGCAGGTAAAACTGCGCCTGTTAAACCTGCAGCAAGATGCGCAAAATCCTTTTAGCATTTTTTCCCCTTGATGAATATGCAACGTGGGCGTTTCTGTCGGAAGAAGCAAAGTATTGGGAGGAGGACATGTAAATAAGTGGGCGTTCCAGGCGCAGTGTGATTTATCAAACCTAAAACTTTTTGCGGCTTCTAATTTTGCGTCTATTTTTACCACTTTTGAAAAGCATGTCTTAACTCTGCGCAAAAATAGCCGCATCCTGAAAAGCGTTCATTACTTTTGGATTCAAAGTTTTCAGAAATGTAATAATTATTTCTGAAAAATAATTATTAATTGATTATTTTTTCTACTGATATGTTTAAATTGTCACTAGAACACAATTACCAGAAGGAAACGACTTCATCTACATTTCAGATTTAGATATAAATATAAACTTTTCCTGTTTATAGCTGCATGTTCAAAGGTAGAACTGAACAACTTTGTGAAGTATTTTAATGCCTGATGTTTGTCTAGACTTTGAACAGAAAATCTCATGTTGAATACAGCTGCAAGACAAACAAACTGTTTAAAGCATTCACACGCCTCTTTCAGATATGAGGAGCTCCTATTCATTAGCTTAATTACCCAATTAACAGCAAGCTAATTACTTTGTTGTTTGCACACAAAAGTGTTGAGAGGCTGTTATGTAATGGATAGTGATCCACAATTAATTTGTGGACATGCTTCAGGGCCTAAATCTACAAAAGACATCACAGACATGACATCACCTCAACACATTAATGAATTCTGGGTCCGACTTGTGGTTTCTGGGTTTTGCTGAGACCATAATCCAGTTTTAGAAGGCTGAAATTCCTTAGATGACAACTATACATGCATATTTTTATTTGTTTTCTTTATTAGATCAGACAATGTTATTTACAACTTCACAGAAAAAACATTTTAAGACTGTTAAAGATTGTTGACCCTATACTCTCAATCAGATGCCAGATCCTGGATGACGGGGTGGTGGTTCCATCGTCTTTATCTAGCTGATGAGGCAGAGGACAGAGACAGTGCACAAAAAGTCTAGGAAGATGTTCTACTGTAAACAAAACAAAACAAAACAAAACAAAACAAAACAAAACAAAACAAAACAAAACAAAACAAAACAAAACAAAACAAAACGTAACGTAACAAACCAAACCAAACCAAACCAACCCAAACCAAACCAACTGAAAACAAAACAAAACAAAACAAAACAAAACAAAACAAAACAAAACAAAACAAAACAAAACAAAACAAAACAAAACAAAACAAAACAAAACAAAACAAAACAAAACAAAACAAAACAAAACAAAACAAAACAAAACACACCAATATTGTTGACAAGCTCCTGAAGAACATCAGTTTGGAGAAATACTGGACTGGAGGAACAACTTGTCAAAGTGGGTCTGGTTCCAAAGGGGACAACTGAAGTCTATAAACAACTCTAATCTTAAAAATCTTAAAGCAGTTCATGTCAAGACTATTTTGGAAATACTGACATAAATGTAGCATTTTTGTTTTATTTGGCTATTTGCTTTGGAACGATCGTGTCAGAGTTGGTCATCTGTCACACTTCTGCTTCATCATACTCCTCTTATAAAAATACATGTAATGAAATTTCAAAGCAGCGTTAAGATGATAAAATGAGTGAGAGTCGGCTTGAACTGCTGTGAATATTTGAGACGGTAGATGTTTTAAGAGCCGTTAGCTCAGAACTAACCTTGGATTCTCCAGACTGAAACTGTTTAACCTTCCTGGAAGGTTGAAGAGCGATCTGATGTTGAAAAACCTGAACTATCACTTCTAAGGTAAAAAAAAAAAGGTCTGCCTTCCTGTTACAAGAACATTAATGAAAACTGAAGGAAAACTAAATGATACATAGTCTGAAACCAAAGTCTGATGAGAAATATCCAAAATCTACAACACATTACAGAGTTTTGTGATTCAAAGCTTAAAATGTACAAAAAATGATTTACATGTCACTGAAAATACACTGATTCAATATTTCAATTTGTTTTTATTTTTTTCAAAGTCTGACGAGAAAACGCTATAATAAACATACCACACTAAAACAGAATTAATCTAGTAAAGTTGCATGTTGTATATCAAATCATTAGCCCTCCACCACCGTGCCTGACAGTTAGTTTATTTATAACAATATGGTATTTGATTTAGTCTCATCTGTCCAAAGGGCATTGACCTAGAAGTCCCAACGTCATGCTGAAGCAGCTTTCTTCTCCAAACAACCCGTAATGTTTCAGTCTTTTTCGGATCGTACTTTCATGAAATTGATGATTTAACATGCTAACAGTCAGTACAGTCTGAGACGAGTTTCCAACAGTTTCTCTGTTGGGGATGAACTTACAAGAATGTGACATCTACTTCTGGCCTGAGAAGATTGTCAGCTGTCTCAAAAGTGTCAGACTTTTTCACTCACAGAATGATAAAATCTAAATTATTTCTAAAGAACTTTATGACCCTTCTCAGATTGATTTGCTGTAAGATCACTGAGCAATGTTGAACAGGTAAATTGGTTAGAAATAGCTGCTAACAGCCAATTTATTATTATGAAACAGGTCTTTTTAAATTAATTCCTACTTGGAATAAAATGTGCAGCATTTCTTGTGTTTATTGCATATTATGAGTTGAGTTTAAAAATAAAATATTTAACAAATACATATTGTTTTGACACTTTCATTTCCACTTATTAAGATAAGTGTTTTCTGATTTAGACTTGTTGCATAACAACAGGAACAGAAAGCTGGGTAAAGTTTTTTTTTCCTGTTTACATCTGTTGCTATAAATTCTGTTTATTGTCACATCTGGTGCACTGTTGGTGTGTCTAGTGCACTGCAAAGGAGATCAAGATNGTTTCCTGACAGCAGCAGAGTTTGCTGTGCAACTAATCTCATGTTTAGAAACAGAAATGGGAACAGACACACATCTAGACAGAGGCATGCTGTGAGCAATGCAAACAAGGTTTAATGATCACAACCAGGTGATTGTTACTGTGTTTGTTGATAGTCGTTACACAGGATCTGTGTCTGAAACAAACCCAGTGACCTATAAAACAAACTTTTTATACAGTTTACAGATGAAAGAAACAACCAACTTAATTAAACGCGGTCCAGAACAGCGCATGTCTAAATATGTTTGTTAGTAAAATATGAAACAACATGCAGGGAATAATCCATGTTGCAGCAGACACTAACAGTCTGTCGTTGGCAATAATGGTCAGAAGGTGGCGCTCTCTCCTTACAAACAACAACTCCATCTCAGATGGAGCCCTGATGAACAGAAAGTCATGCAAAGTGAAAAAAGCAACACGTCCAAAAACTTGATTAATTTAAAAAAAATTAATGATTTCATTGTTGTGTAACAAATAAAATTTGCAGCTGAATTGACCCTCCCATTGCTTTTTTAATTTGAGAGCTAAATTAATTTATTAAAAAGATACTGAGAGATATTCTTATAATAATTTGGAAAGATGGGTGTGTTTTTGTATATAAATAACACTCAGCCCAAACACAGACTGATTGTGGACAATTTGTTTGATATTCTGAAGCTGCTGAAAAGCGCTGACCCACATGTTTGAAGCTGTAGTGTAAAGAAATGCTCTCTGGCTTTCAGTTCTGTTAAAAAACTTACTTTTAAATGGTCAAAATCCTCAATGCTGAAATAAATCAAATCATCTCTTTCAATTCATTGGAGTATTTGCGTTTTTAAAATTGTTCCAATTAGCAGAATCAAATACAAGAAAACAAAATAAAGAGGTTTTTTGGGAAAAGTAGTTCTTTCTGTATCATGTGTAATTACTCAGCATAGGCATTTGAGATTTCTGACAGCCCCCTCTCCCTGTTTCAGCTAAAACTAATGCATATCATTACATATCCCCACAGAAAGGACCAGCTAAGAGTTTCTCAATTGTACTTGTGTGACTTTACTGTTTTTATGAAGGATCAGCATTGAAATGAACGTTGTTTACCCAGCGCAGGTGGATATGACGTCAGGGACCTGGGACATCAAAACAAAAACATCCAAATCCGCGTTTCTTCCTTTTTTCCCCCTCTCTTCTTCTCTCGCCCTGTTAAAATCTAATAACAAGATTAAGACAGGAGCTCGTGCCTTTTCCAACGAGCCACACTGGCAGGCGGCGAGAGCGAAACTCCACATTTTACGTTATTTCGACGCCCTCGGTAAGATGATCTCCTTTTCCTTGCAGATAAGTTAAGTTAGACCCCCCTCTACCTTCACAACGCCGAGGCAAGCGGAGTAATATTTGTTGGTGTTGATTTGTTGTCGCACGCGTTCTCTGTACACAATCTCGCGTGCACGCAGGTTCGTTATCTCCCTCCGCGTGCGCCTGTTCGCCGCTGTAAAGCGTTTTTCATTCCGGTAAGTTTCACAGTTTTAATGCTGCTAACGTTCGCTTTGTTGTTCCGTGTCTACATACCTGCTGCTCGAACACGAGCCCGGAGTTGGAGTTCGGTGGTGCTGCTCACTTCTCAAACGGTCACGAGCGAAACACAAACTAAATGTTCGTAATAATTGTGAAGTAGTTGGAAACGCGGTTAATGTCGCTGTAACGAGCGGCTGTACGCCGAGTGGCTGCACGAGCGTCACATCCACAACTTTTTCGGGGGGAAAGTTTGTAGTTAGTTGAAGCCCGTCGTGATGAGACGCCGGAGGGAAACGCACCTTTGTGTTAAACCTTTTTTCACAGGTGTTGCTCAGTATTTTCTAAAGTAGCGACCGCCGTCAACACCTGATAATTGTTGCATGTTCAGGTGCCGTAAAAGTTTGAAAAGTTCTCGCGTGGAAAGGGAAGTTTGTGTGCTGTGATTTCTGTCGGAGTAAAACCAGTGAAGGAGCTTCTCCCCACGTGCTAGCTGTCCTCCCGGTCCAACCGGGTCCAACCGAACTGGAGGACAGCATCAGAACTGAGTCTGTCCATCACCTGCGAGGCTGTTTGTACCTGCCGCGTGACACTCTGTTAATAACAGTGTTCAGAGTTTTATTTCCCCTGCATGGTTTTACTGAACTACTTATAGGGTGAATTTTAGATTCGACGGACTTTCAAATAATTAAAATTTTACATGAAAAAATAATTAATTTATGCACTTTGTTAAAATTAGAGCTTATAATTATTTGTTACTATTATTAATTGTATATTACTTTTCTGTCAGGAGGGATTTTATTTATTTTTTTACCGGGGACTCTTATTCTGTGAGTTTTAAAAAATAGGTACAAATTTTTACTTTTTTATATATTTTTTTAGCACAAATTTCACTGGTGTCAAAGTCCAGTAGAAAACACAGTGAGAGAGCAGAGCTTCACTAAGTTCCCCACATGTGATCTTACAATAATAAAAAATCTTGTAAAAATTCCTGGATCTGGACGGTGATCCTGATCACTCCCAATATTTAATCAGTTGGTCCTCATGCTTCTCCCAAGCTTCCCTGAAAATATCATCCATATCCGTTTATTACATTTCAACTTATTTTATTAACAAACAAACAGACGAACCAGTAAATGAATTAATGCGGTTGAGAACACGACCTGGAGGTAACAATAGATTCTACTGAGCAACATGTACAAAACATCAGACGTGTTTGTGTTTGCATCAGAAATCACTGAATTATTGTGATAATAAATACAAAATGAAAGTACAATCATCTGTGACTTATGATAAAATATTCCTTTAGTATTTTGTACTGTCTGCAGCTGGCAGGACCAAACTGTCTCAACACGATCAGAAATTTAGAAAAATGGAAACTGCAGCTTTAACAACTATTGCAGGCAGTGCTCCCTCCTTCTTGGTCTTAGGATTAGTCATTGTCTGAGGGGAGAAAAAAAAGACACTTTTTGTTGGAGAAGTAAAGTAAACAGCCTCCAACAAGCGAACCTTGACAACCCAGATTAAGGAAAACATTGGAGATCAAACAGCGCTGCTGCTGGGCTGTTGTCATGAGCTGCCTGGGAGAGAGCTGCAGACTATTTGAACAGGCGCTGGGGTTTGTGTGCTCACTTATGCAGAAATGGACCTTCACAAATGCTGACCCAGGTTTTAAAACACAGGCTGGGCTTTCTTCGCAACTTTTCCTGGCCTGCTGTGTGACACAGCTATTACATATGGCCAAACGGATTTTGGCTGTTTTGAGTGGGGGCGACCTAGAACGTTCCCCTGAGACGGCTTTTAGAAACAGGAAGGATTGTACTTTGTGTGATCTGTCATTTCTATATTATTTGGAAAGCCCTTGTTTCTAGTTTGGCCTCTTCAGTCTGAGACTCAGGCTCCTCTTTGTGCCGAGCTCAGATTCAGCTGCTAAGAAAGTAATCAGTCACTCATGCATGCAGCGAGAGGACTCCCAATCCTGAGTGGAGCAGTTCTCTTTCATCTGACGGCTCAGTATCTGTGAACACACATTGAAATACCCTGTGCTGGGTACCGAGGGCTGTAAACACTGACCTGCACCCTGCTTGCAGCTGAATGATAAGGAGTTATTTTAGGTCCAGTGTGGGAATCAGATTCCAGATCAGCTAGATAACAAGATTTCTCTTCCGGTTTTCAGTTCATTTGATTTCAGAGACAAAAACTTTAAATCAGTTGCTTTAAAGAAAGTTTCAGAAAGCAAAACAAGTGACAGATAAATAGAGGAAGTTTTCTCCTGAATGAATTTGTTGTGTGATATTTTTGATTGACAACCGAAATGAGAAGTGCATCAGTAATAAGAATATACGAGTTCAGCGTGCTCATGAATGGAAGGGAGAACAAAGACAATTCCAGTGTTTCTCAGGGAAAAGGTTAGTGTGTCCAGGCCCCTGCGGCTCTCCCAGGCTGACTGGACTCCAAGCCAGGGAGGACAGCTTCAGGTGTGAAGCCCCTCTGTCTCCATGGAGACCACAAAATGTTCAGGACACATTCAGTCGTACAGCCATTAATTACTGTCTTCTACTGTTATCTGTCCTTAATAAATGGAGAAGTGGTGACAAAAACTGCCACGTGCCTGCTGCAGAAGAGGGAGCTCGCAGTTCCAATCAATTATCTGAGTTACAGAATGAATTTATTACAGCTGCTGTGTTTGAGAAACAACACATCTGGATCATTTCTGGGAAGGGCAACAGTGAGTTCATGCGTGTGGTCAGTGTTTGTTTCAGATCAGACTCATCAGTATCTTCTCTGCTTCTGTCACCTCAGACCAACAGCTGCTTTTATAACTTTGTGTCAATGTATATTTTCGGAAAAATTGCAATAAATTCTTGCTTTATTTAAAATAAGTGAATAATAAAATGTCCACATGTGATTACCAGCAAATCCAAATAATCTCAATATGTAACTCAGAACTTTATTTTAGTGTAGATTTTTATCTCAGTTTGTTTCTCGCTACCTTTTGGCCAATTCAAAGAATGAATCCCACATTCGGTTTTGTATCTTCCTTCATCCACCTCCCTGAGTTTGGTCAGGTCGTACAGCTCTTGTCTGTTTGGAGGAAGATGCAGGTAAGCTCCAAACACTTGGGCTCAGACACGAGGGACCCAGACATATGCTGCAAGCTGTGCTCAGCTGCCAGGCGAAACCTCAGCACCTGTTTCCATCAGCTGTCCAGTCTGTCTGTATCTGATGGGCCACTCTTACCTTCAGCACTGATTAAAAAAAACCCACAACAACATGAAAGTTCTGTTGTTTTTTATTAGACACAAACCGAGACACTTATATGCAGTTTTCTTTGTCATTTCAGGACAACATGGAAAGAAAGAAGCACTAGGAGACGAGTGAAGCTGCCGCTTATTGTTGGTCACAACACAACTGTGAGTCAAGTTTCTGTGTTTTTATAAGTTATATTATCCTCCAAAATCCCGTCCCACTCAGATAAATCATTGAAACTACAGCATGAGATGAGTTACAGGGTAACTCACACAGTTTGTTGGTCATGGTTCTGCAGTTATCATCAATTTGTTGAACTAAAAAACGGAATCAGAGTGTAAATAAACCTCAGATGGAATTCTATATAAATAAAACCTAGTTCTGAAGTGATCCGACAGCCTGGTGGGGATTGAGTTTAGGGTGGGACAGAAGTCGTCACTGTGGAGGAAAAGTGTTGTTACAAACCCTAATGAGGCAGATTCATTATTACTGAAGGTTTGATGTGACTGAGTTCTCAACCAAACCAACATCTCTTGGTGGAATGAGACTGTTTATGTAAAATCTTATCAGGAAATTGTAATTGAAAAAGAAGAAAGTTTTAGTTTTAATCTTGTCTTGACATGTTGTGTGGTTTGATATTTTTGTGCTACCTCAGCCAGAAGTTACTTGTCAGTCAAACGGTGTGGTTAGATCTGTGAAACATTTTCTTTGTCTGTTTATCCTTCTTTTGCTGCAGCTCTGTTCTTTTGCTCTTCAGCTGCGGCTTCTCGTGCTATCGCACAGCTTCTTCTGTTCACATTTCAGAAAATTCGACTTGCCTTATATCAAAGTGTTCATATCTTAAAAGCTGTTTTAAACTGAATGCCAAACACTTGAAGATGCGAGCTTGTGTGGCCTGGATGAAGATTAAATCATTGCTTTGTTAAATCAGAGTAAAGTTGTAACAAGAGTCAGAAAAGTGACATTTACTACTAATATAAAGTATCATTTAAACCCTGATAAATGTAGCAGTCAGTGTAATTTAAAATAAGGTTGCGGGAGACATTTTTGGGGCCTTCATCCTTGACTTGTTGGCTGTTTTCAGTTGGCAGTTTCAGCCTAATAAGAAACACAACATGGCAGGGCCTGCTCTTCCATCATCATTGCTGGGTGGAAAGTTGGTGTGCTTTGATCATGTCTTTTGGGCGCATCACTCCGGCTTAGCTCGCTGCTCGCTATGTGATAAGCCATCAGAGGACTCAGATCTCAGCCGGCAGCTCCGTGGGCTCGAGGAGAGACAGGAGAGTGTAATGGAGACGAGAAGACTGCAGCAATGCAGATTTTGTTGACAGACTCTTACTACAGCTGTTTCTTTTTCGCCTTTGAGTTCAACTATGTTGCTGTCCCTCTTCACTCATCTCAAAAAAGGGGAAGAGCTCTTTTTTTTTAAGTCTCTTCTTGGTGGAATTTTTTTGTGGATTTTGAACTGGTGGCTGTAAAAACATAATTAGATGCTCATATTAATTGAGTCAAAAACAAGCAGAGTTTAATTGTTTTACAAAGTGATATTTTCATGTGTGCACTTAACCACAGTTAACAGATACACGTTCACTTTGAAGTGGAGCGCTCCCTTTTCTCACTGCTGCTTTCCTGTGTCTGTACATACAACATCATTTTGAGCCCCATTATGAAAGGTTGCTCCTAATTGACGGGTTGCTGCTTGTTTATTTGATATATATTTACAAGCTGGGAGGTAATTGGGATGCAGTAATTACCCAAGATGCAGAGCTGTGCTCAAGCAAAGGTGCTACCATGCTGATGAGTGTGGAGCTCAGATGAAAGTGTGCAGGTTGCTCTTATCATCTGTGCAGGCTGTTAAAACACTTGACAGCTAAGAGCAGAGATGGCTAATTGGGCCTGTGTCCCTTACTCAGCCTCATTGTTTACTAAGATGATGTATTGCATGAGATTAAACACATGATACTTTCATCTTAGTGTGTTTTTATGTGTGTGAAGTTGTTAACAGCATGCCCGAGCAGTTAAAAGCAACAATAAAAGGCTGGTGGATGGAAGGGATTTGAGGATGTTGTTCCTCTGCTGATAATGGTCTTGTTAAATGAGACTCATTACGTCTTCATTCGGAGTGGTGCTTCACATCCGAGGAGAACACGGTACCGTGTTTGCCATGATGAAGTCATTGAGTTGTGGTTTTCTAAGCTATTCGAGGAAGATGGTGACGGTATGTTCCCTGAGTCCTGATGATTCACTTGACCTGAAACCAGGGTGGTGCGGGCGGTATTTGACTTTGTTTGCTACTTAGTTCAACTTTCACACCAACTCTCGCTTTCTTCCTTTCTCTCTGCCTGTCACAAAGACCTTCCCTCCATCTCCAGCGTTCAGAGATGCACACCTTGTTTGTGAGCAGGCTGCTGTTTGATAGCCGGCTCTCCCAGTAGATCCTCACTGTGTTGTTGTTGTTTGCTTGTATTGCTCCAAGTGTGTGACTTGCATTTGCCTGGACTCCTTTGAGGGAGTTTGTTTTTGTTCTTAGTGTTGTAAACAGGGTGGGGCTGTATTCCCAAACCACCCAGTTGGAGCTGCTTATTTTCACAGGAATTTTTCTTCTTGTTGTTGTTTTATCATTTGGTCCGATACATTAGCCTTGGATGGAATTCTGTGCTGAAGCAGACACTGGGATTAATAATTTGTAACCCAGCGGTTTTTCTAACACGTAATAAAAGAATAAACAAACAAAAAATATTTGTATGTATTTGGTGGTGTTTTTAACATACTTTAGATTTAGTATCTTTAAGTCTGGTTCTTCATCAGACACAATTTATCAAATTTAATGTTTAATGTTTTACTAAAAACTGAATAACATTCTCAAGCTGATTATTTTAAATCTTGCAAAAAGACAAAATAGGACTGATAAGATAATAATGGCAGTATTACTAGGTTGTTCCCTCACAAGGCAGCAGATCTGTGTCAGAGAACATAAACTGACACCACCTGAATTTTACACACTTACCTGAATATTAGAGACTCCAGTCAAGATATTTGTCCCAGTGTGAACATGAACGATTTCAGTTTGAGTCTCATTTTCTCCAACCAGACTCAGACTCCAGGTTTTAAGTATATTAAAGTTCCAGTAACTCAGAGTGTCTGATGCTGCGTGTGGAGCAGCTCTGTTAGCTTGTCCCTGATCATCAAGCTGAGCTGTGTGTGCAGCAAACATCTATTTATTTCTTTTTACATGTTTTCAACTGAGGTGTTGCAAATATCAAAGTTAGTTCGCTTTTCTTGAAACTAAAGAATTAGATAATAAATAATGAGTCGGTTTTTGACTTCCTTTACTCATTTGAATTGAAAAAGGGTCTCTAAAAACAAATATGTTGGGTTTATTATGATGCAGAAAACTAAACAAAAACACCCCAGAAGCAGAATGAAGCACAGAAAATCACATCGACTCAAAAACTGAAGGAGTGGAAGTTATTTCTCTTTATCTGTTTCACATTTGTTTCTTAATTTGCTTTTATATCTTTGTAATTTTTTACATTAGTTACATAAACAGACATATTCAGAAGGCACATGGCTTGTTTTAGAGGTGACCTGTCTGTATCGAGGTGGTTAGTTCCAGTGGTAAAACAGGAGTTTTGTTTGAGTATCTCTTTGCAGCATCTGCAGCTGATGGGCTGGTTTCTGCTGACTTACCTTTATGATCCCGGCGCTGTTCAGCTGTCTGATGAGACGCTGAGTGGAAATGCTGTTGAGTGATTGTGCTTTTCAAGCCTGCAGCCTGTTGTCTGACAGACAGAAACTTAAATTTAAGAGAGAGTCAGAGAGAGAAACGGATTGCAAACTGAAACTTACGTCTGTTCAAAGTAACAACAAGCATGAGACAAAGAGTTGCGCCTGTCCTTCAGCGAGGACATGATCAACATGACTGTTTCAGTTGTTTCACAGCAAAACGATAATAACAAAAGGATTAAAAACAATTCGGTCTGCAGGTTATTTGACTTTCTGTTTATTCTTTGTCCTATAAAAATATATTTTATGTTCAGTATTATTGATTTAACTATTTGCCTATTTTTGAATGAAAAATGGCACATTATCTCTCTCTAGAAATCTTTAGTTTTTGCAGTGTGGTTATGTCCTATCAAACCCTAGTTTGTAAAAATTGGAATAACAGAGTGACACACAGCCTCCTTTACACACATCACACTCCCTTTCCTCTCAGCTCACTACTGTTGCCATTGATTCACTATCTGTGGCCTATTGTAGAAACTTCACTACACCTGTTGTGTATGCTGTAAATTTGATGTGGTTAAGCAATCAACTGTTCCGAGTGATCTGATGCTTTTCTAAAAGCCTTTCATAGCGTGCATGTGGAGTGCATGATGTACAAGCTTTTAATGTGTTTACCAATCAATTCCTCACACTGAAAACAAGTCTGGTGAGATATGAGTAAATCAATCTTTTCATATTCGGCTTCTGAGAGGAGAGGAGCCGCGCCAGGCTTTTGAGTGCATTTCTGTGTACTTTATATGCGATTGTATGCAGTGATTGAAGGGCTAATTCAGAGAATTTTAATCACTCCGACCCACCCTCTTGCAGCGTCATCTTTTTTTTGCAAATGCCCCATAAAATGAATAGATGAGCAGTCTCTTTTTAGAGCATAATGGCTACATTAGAATATGAGATGGATGAAAATTCTGTATCCTTCATGCACTTTTTTCCCTTTCACTCAGTCTCTTTTATCAATAGTGATTCCATGTAAAAGACCTCCCAGGGCACGGTGAAGTGTTCAGTTGAACCTCACAGACAGGAATGGAAAAAACGAGGTGAGAACAATTTCAGCAGTAAATTGTAGAGTAACTGGTGCAGGAACGACAGTTTCAGTAAGAGCTTAGCTAATGTGTGATTTCATGCTGCGGAACCAATAATAGATTTGTTTTGTTTGTGTTTAAGTCTCTCCACCTTCATTGATTACACAGCCACACCCTCCTACCAGATTCACAGTCACAGCGTTTTTTCCACCAAGTGAGATCATACCAATGGAGATAGTGTGTTATTCTCATCAGAGCAAACCACAAAGTGCTAGTCAACATGTAAACAAAGGACCAGACAGTTTCTCATTGCCTAAGTGACATTTGGATGACTGATGATTCATCTAAAGATGTTATCTCACACAGTATTTTCAGTAATTTGAGTAATACACTCTGATGTTTATCTACCACCTTGTCTTATTCTTCTCACATACACATTCAAATCAACATGTCTCTATTTAGATTTCTATCTTATTTTGGATTGGACTAAGAATTTCAACAAGTTCCCTCATTTCAGGTTTCTGAACAGGATCATTTAGGAAGACCTACATCTGGTAGGTCTGTGCAGTGTGACTCCAGGATGAACTGATGACAGGCTGGTGGTAAAAGATTCAAATCACTTTCTGATGCATCCCAAAAAATTACAAATATATCTAATATAATACAAATGTTAAAGTCAGTATGTTCCTCTAAAGTGAAATGGCTCAGCTGCACTAGTTGTGTTTACATGGACACATTTAACTGGATTAAAAACCTGATCAGAATAAAAATACTTCATGTAAACATGTCCTTCAGATTACTTACACTCGGTCGGATCCAAATCTTTTTCCAAGTCAAACAGGTGGGTTATGCTGATAGTTGATCTGATCGTTACACATGTAAACGCTTCTTCCAAATGTGGGTCACGTCTGTTACGTTCTGCATTGACGCATCTTACGTTGGCGTTTACAGACGCTGGATAGAAACACGGCTGCGTGAAACAAAACTAGTCAGTTTCGGACACAATGCGTTGCTGGAAGTTTAGATGTAAAAATGTTTCCAGAAAAAATAAAAACAGGCTCAGAAGAAGATGCTACTGCTCCGTTTTAAACTAACGCAACCATGTCTGTTTACAACGGAAGTTTGCTGCTTCTTCTTCTACGGCTGTTTCCGGTGTTTCAGATCATTCTGCGCATGTCAAAATGGGCAAACCCGATCAAACATGTGGCGCATGTGAACGCTTGTCATAATTGGATAGATGTATGGGCCTATGAACACGGTCAAATCCCAATCCGAGCAATGATCAGATTAAAGATATTTTGCACATGTAAACGCAGCTAGTGTGACATTATAATACTCTGGGAATCAAACCCCCGTGTATTAGGATTGTACTTACTGTCAGCTCTTCTTCTGCTGCTTCTGCTCGTTTCCTGATGTGTAGCAGGGAGGTTTTGTGTGGAGTGGAAGACCTCAGGAAGTCTTGCTCATTTCAGTGTTCAACACCACTATAGTGAAAGTGTGTGATCAGTGAAGAAGGTTTGATGGTATAAAAATTGACACAATCCAATCCTAGAACAGAAGAGTTAGAGAAGGCCTTCAGAATCACAAAAATAATCTCCAAGCCCAAAATAATACAATCTTTCTTTTGTCTAAACTCTTTAAACATTTATTTCTATATTAACCTCATGTAAGACATTAAATATTTAATTTGTTAGTTAAATTACATCCGTGTTGTCGAGGAGTTGAAGTCTCACATAAAGTAAAGACACGTCACTCTGCAGGTCAAGTACTTGTTTTTGAACTTGTGGAGTCTGACAGGTTTTCTGATTGTACAGCTTACCTGTCTGTTCCTGTCTTCTCTGTCAGATATGACTATCTGGCACCAATCAAACACGTATGTGGCCGTTCTTCAGTTCCATAACAGTGATTGAAGTGGAGATGATGTAAACTGCAGCTCCTGCTTTATTTCCTGTTACATAGTGTAAGATTTGGTCAGCTCTCAGGTTACAGGAGTTTCCTTGTATCTGTATTCAGAGAGTCAAACCTCTGATGTTTTCCTGCTTTATTTGCTTGTGCTAATGTAAATGATTTTCATGCAGTTTTCCCTGCTGATTATGGCTGTTTGGACTGTTCTTTTTGGAACTGTGCCAATTGAATTTTCTGCCTTCTAACACGCTTGGAGACCAGGGAATACGGTTTTCATAGAGCCTGAGGCTGGATCTCCTTCTAGTCTTCTCCAGTCCTTTAACATCACTCTGACAATTAGTGCGCTCGGCCATCCCCAGATGACACACGTAATTAAAGAGTTGGCATTATAATTACAATGTGTTTATTGTCTGTTTATGGATTCTGTGCTGTACGTAATGCACGGGGAGATTTCTTTGGTGTAAATGGATTAAGACTCTTATTATGCTTGGTGGTAGATGTGGTTTCATGTGGTTTCCTTCGTTATCAGCCCTTTAACAGCTTTTTTTTGTTGTACATTTAACGCAAATAACCAGCATTAGAAAAAAAAATGGTCACCGGGCACAGCGGTGAAATCCACATGAAGTAAAGTTGAAGTTTATTCCCTGTTTTTAGTTGTTGTGGGATGTTTGCCAGTTTTAAAGAAGTCATACCCAGAGGTTAGTCACACAGTGGTAAACCAGTCCTGGTTATTGCTACAACAACTTGTTCACAGGCTCATTTCTTTTGATGCTTTGATGACTCTTTAAACTCTTATTATGTAATGAATTTTCTTTTGTTGCAGCTGATGTTGAACTTCCTGGTTCCTCAGAAAACAAGAGGTGGAAAGTAATGTGCAGAGTGATATCAGATTGCCAGCAGACTGATTTGTTTATCTTTTTATTTAAAAAGGAGGCACAGTTTCTCTTCTCCTCTGCAGCTGTGTTTGGTTGCACTGTTTTTTGGAGAAGTGGTGAACTGTGTCATCTCCAGCAACTAACAACTGACAGCTGCAGAATCAACCACCGCAGCAGATCAGAGGACATTGTGGAACTGATTTCATAATGCACAAAAATAAACAAACAAAGCCTCAACAAAAATAAAAAAGAAACAATTCTGCAAACAACACGCAGCTTATGCAAATGCAGGAGCAAATGTGTTTGTGAATCGATAAGCCCTATTTGTTTAGGATGAGACTGTAGGACAAGACTGACCGTTAGACAAAGTTAACATTTTATCTGCAGTAGCTACCCAAAAACATCTGTTTAGTTTCCCCCTTTTATAGTTCATGTCAAACTCCGACGTCATGATGAAACACACAGACTATTTGTTTTTGTTACTGTGTAGATGCATAAGGCGCCAGATGTTCAAAGTTTTTTTGCGCTGTGGTGGTAGAAGGGTCGAACTGTCATTAGGTCAGAGGTTGAGCGCCATAAAAAAAACAACAACAAAAACCCAAACCGCTAAACGACAGAATTCAGTTAATCAGAGATGAGATATTTATGGGCAGTTCTTTGGGGTTATCGTCTTGATGGTGGTTGTAGTTGTGCTTGCTGGTGAAAATGTAAGTGTTCTGTCGAAGTGCGAGATGCCATATCTGTTGTCCCTATTAATGAAAAATGAAATCTTAAAAGCTCGTCCCGTTGTTTAGCCTTTTCTCCCAGTCACCTTGTAATTGTTTCTGTGTCATAAGCAGAAAATGGTAATGCTTTGAGAAGCTCATCTCTTCCAAGGAATGGCTCTCTATCACACTCTCACATTCTTCTAAAAGGAAAAAGGGAAGATGAATTTTGCCCATAAAGGCTGTATCACAAGGGCTTTTTATCCTAAATGGCTTTGGGGATTGTTATCTGTGGGAAGTGTGTCCTGCCTCTGTCGTGTTCAATCAAGTGTCCACTTAGCTGTGACTGGGAGTAATTGTTCCCAAGTGGGCCACACACTGACCTGTTAATGTCTGCAATGACCCTGTAACCTTGTCAGCACGTCTTAGGGAGGAGTTTAAATCATGTGGATCTCCTCTACATCTTTACTCTACCGGGTCAAGTGGGCGTTGGTCCTGAAAGACCACTCTCTTGTAATTGTCCCCAGCAGCACGGGTCATCTCGGGGTGTTCCCAGAAATTGGCTCTTATTAGATGGGGTACTGGAAGTGGTGTGACTTAATGGGTCAAGCCATTGATCCGATACAGCACCAATATCCACTCTGCAGTTGTAGTTTCTGGCTTTACCGGGGGGAATTTAAGTTAAATACACAGTTTATAGGATTATCATTTGCAGTCTCATACAGCTTATTGTAAGCTAATCTCATAGTTAAATGTGCAACAGCTGTTAGGTAGTTGTAGAACCTCAAACATTCTAACATGTTGTACAAACTATCCTATTTTATACGTACAGGGTTTACGCCACCTCCTTACTGTTAAGTCTAAAAGTATCTGGTGTGACTTCCATATTCAACAATAAAAATAAATGATCTTGCTATTTGTTAATTTGTTCTGCACATCAGCTGGAGCTCAATCATCTCTACAGTATAGAAGGACTTTGAGCACTGAGATGTTTGTACATCTCATTACAAAGAGTGCTTTTGACTTTTGGAGGTTTTGGAGGTTGACTCCTTTACAAAAAGGTGTATTGTGTTATAAACATTTAACCTTGATAGATCACCACCACCATTTGAATACAGCAGCATATCATATATCAAATCGCAGTATGTCCCCCAATTAACATCTTGTTGATTGAAAATGAATTCAGATTTGTCATTGTGTCATGTGTGGTGGTAAATGAGACAGAGAACTCAGTCCATCTTAGACTTACCAGTAAAATAAAAGTTGAGATGAAACTCTGGAGCATGAGGTGAATACAAGGAATCAGAGAAAACCCGTGGGGACAGTGAAAGTATCTGAAAGTACTAGGGCAGGTAAATACTGACAGACTAATGGGTTGTTGGATAAATGGATGAAACACAGGTGTGATAGTCTGAGTGACCAGTAGGCCGAGGGGGGAAGGTGAACTGGAACCCAAAGAGAGAAATCAGACTGAACAAAGCAGAAATGAATAAAACAAGAAAGAAAAGCGTCAAAGTAAATACTAAAACAATACGAGTGAGAAACTCAAACCAAACTCCAATAAAAAAATGACAAACTGCTACACCAAGTGTTGATTTTCCATGAGGCCTTGTACTTAACTGATTAACTAAATGCTCTTAGCCAGAGGCTGAGATCTGTCAGAAAAGTTAATTTTGTTATTATTTCAGGACTTATAGTTAATATCTAAAAGGAATGAAAGATTTTGCTGACTTTCGAAGGATTTCATACTTTGATTCCTGACATATCAGCTGTAAGAAGGTGATGAGACAGTAAGTCAGTTTTTACAGGATATGCAGCTTTTTGACCCTTGTAGTATTATATGGACTACAGTACATATAGAAAGTAGCTCTTTATTAGGCCTGGGCAATAAATCGATTAAATTAATTAATTAGAATTTTTGTTGCGGCCAATTTACAAAATAAATAAAGTTTTTGCGTAGTGTATTTGTTGCTTTCTGTAATAAGTAGAGGAAAATCAACCAAAAGAAAATTAATCAGGTGGGATATGGAACTCGGAACACAATAACACGGTAAAAAGCCTTCAGCCATCTGGGTGCCAGGCTCGTTTACCCCCCCGCGCGCTCCGATGCTGAAGTTGACCAATTTTCCTCACCAAACCCATTCTGATCCCCGATCCAAGCAAGACATTAAAATATGAGTTCAGCTCACTAATCATGCTCTCCAGCCCCGCTGATCACACGCTGATTCTGATAAAAACAGCTTCTTACCTGTTTGAAGCTCAGTCATTGATTCAGTCAAAGCAAAGAGCTCATAGTTGTCCCGCAGCTCCAAAACTTCCCGCAGTTCATCCTAAGATCCTCTCTCCTCCCCAAACACCATTCTGCACACGCACTTATCCATTAAAATAAAAAAAATGCAATAAAATCCTCCGTGGTGTGTCTTCTAGTCGTACCAGTGGCCTGAAGCTCCTCCACTTCAGCAACATGTAGCTACGTGTTAGCTTAGCAGCTAATGAAAAACGTTTCCACACAGAACTTGCTCGTTACATGGGAAACCCCAGACGAATCAGCTATGGCAAGCAAATAATGTATATAATCACCACATGTCCCCGGTGCTTCCAGCTGCTTGACCTGTAGACTCCACAGTACCAGCCTCATTGTGCTGGATTATTTACGGTATTAAGCAACCCAAAATGGTGCCCTCTGCTCTGCCAGCTATTGGCTGATAGATGTAGACAAAATGCCAACGTTGTGCACGTCAAAATTAATTATTTATAATGTTTTACTTCGAATATAATTTTTAAAGCAAATAGTGCATTTTCATTCTACAACCCTCTAAACACCCCGTGGAGGCATTATTTTGTTAATTATTGCTTTTTATGAAAATATTCCATATTCCACCTTTAAAGGTGGGACATTTATCAATCGTTCCTCCATGGCTGGACCTGCCCCTGTGAACTGGGTCAGAGCATCACGTCACCAGGCTCCTGATTGGTTGACACGGTGCGACTTGAAGCCGGAGTTCAGATTTCTCCAACTTCAGCGGCAAGCACGCCATACGCGAATGCGCCACATAAAATGCAGCGCATATTTTCGGTCGTGTCTCAAACACCTGATTTGCGCTAATTGGTCTCGCGAATCAGGAAGAAAAGAATTTTTGCAACGCAAATCTGCTTCTGAAGCATTGTGGGACCCCCGATCGTGCTTCATTGCGCTTCTACATTGACTTTACATGTAAACCTAAAGCTGTGGTCGCTTCAAACGTGTTTGGTGTGAACACACCGTTAAGGCCTTTCTGCCTTGATCATGCAGATCGGATGGGTGGGCAGCTGTAGGAAGACTCCTGGTGGTTCCAAACATCTACCATTTGTGGATGATGCAGGCCACAGAGCTCAGTGGAATGCTTAATACTGCCAAAATCTTTCTGTCCCCTTCTCCAAAATGGGTCTACAGGAAAGTCCTTAGACTTCATGGCCTGGATTGCGATCAGGTATGTTCTTTATATAGACCAACCTGAGCCAATCAACATGTCCAGTCAACCGAATTTACCACAGGTGGACTACCATCAAGTTTTAGAAACATCTGAAAGATTAGTGTCATGACTTAATGTTTAAGTGTTATCATACTTAAAAAAAAACATTCAAATATCTCAAACGAACCTTTTCGTGGGAGACATTCTAAATTCACTGTTTATTTTCATGTTTATTTTTACTCACAAGGCTGGATAGTTTCAGTTAACGTGTTCGGTGAAGATCCTTCATGTATAAATAGAAAACAGTGTTCTGCTCTTACAGACTGTTCCAGGACTCAGTCCTTTTCTCTAGTCATACGTCTTAGTTTTAACTTGAGTGACTGTGTTTTTACTTTTAGTTTATACTCTGTATAATTGCAGTTTAATTTTGTTGTACATTGTCTCACTGACAGTAAAGACAGATAGTTTGATAAGAAGTTAAGATGGAATTTATGTTACACAAAATGGGGTTTTAAAGCGGAGGTGGATGAGTGTTTAAAAAGTACCACAAAGTAGATGTACTTTACTGTTAAAGGTACATTTTAGTTTTATGTAGTGGGTTAATAGTCAAATGGCAGCATAACAAAGACATTTTAAAACTCCAGTGTTTGTTCATTTGCAAAAAAGATGCAAATTAAAAACTAACAGCGTGATATCTTCTTCCCAGCAAATATTTGAGCATCACTGTTACACGATACATGCAGCAGACACGGCAGCTGAAGCCTTCTGTCGCTTCTTTGAGGGGCATGGAGACGCTACAGAACAGCCAATAATCCATGGTGACAGGAGGCTCTTTATTAGGATCAACATGTTTTTGAGTGTAAAGGCAGGCATGCAAGTGAGTAATCAGAAGGGTCTTATCTGAGGCCGATGGAAGGCGTAGGAATGTGGACAGACTGTTGAAACAACAGCTAAACTAATGGGGTTTGTTGAATTCCAAACTGGTGAATTATGAGGAGTTGGGATGTGGCGACTGTGGTTTGTTGTGTCTGCCTGCAGAGCTGCTCAGCACGACTCTAAAGCACTGATACATTCAGTCTTTTCACAGACTTTTTTCTAAAAGAACGATCCAATTAGCTTGAAGCTGAATTGTTTTGGTGTGCTGTTGGGAACACAACTACATTAAACAGCAAAGTTGTATGAACAAATCTCATGAAGCAACGTGCCACACATGGCAGCCATGATTCCAGTGACAAGGACACATGCAGCGGCCATTAATTCGTCTGCCTTGTTTGCATGATCGTATAAGGAAGAAGGACGTCTGTAGCATCTTTCCACTCGTTGATTTGGCGTGTTTGTTTACTTTGTCTCAGACATTCTTTAGTAGTTGTTGTATCATTTACGTAAGACAAACTGTTAGAATCCACAAAAAAGTTTTGTTTATAAATACTTAAATTTGTTAAATACTGTTACTCTCTCCACACGTGTAGTTCTGTTGTCTGTTAGAATGTATCTGAATAGTTACATATTGTGACATTTGTTCATTGTGCTCATGTTGAGTTTTTACTTCAGGAACTGTTTTTAAGAAGTTTAAATTAATCAGCCTGACCTAATTATAAGTTTTCTAAGAAAGTTTCAATTTTGATATCAAAGAAATGTCAAGTTTTTCCAGTCCAGTTACACTTTCATCTCAACACTGGAGTTACAACCAGACAGAATCCTACTAGACACCAGTCACAAGTCATAAAAACTCCAAGAACAATACAGACTCACTCACTTACCATCCAAATATACTGCTAATAAAAAAATAAAATATCTTTATATTATTTATATATATATATATAACCTTCTGCATGTACCCAAACTTGTATTTTATTCTATTTATATGCAACAATTAGTAAATAGAATATTTCGTTCTAATACGGTGATCTCTGGTTGTTCGCTGCAGAACCTGATGTGAGAGGTAGAATTCATGTTTATGTTTATTTTTATACATTTTAAGTCCTTATAAAACACTTTACACAGTGAAACATGTTGATACTGAATGAGACGAGATGCTGCTAATACAGAGCTGTGATTCATCTCTCATGTACTCACACTGCATGTTGGTTCCTTCTATAAACTGGAACAAGATGATAAATAAGTGACCCGACTCATGCAGGACTGTGTAGAACTGGTCCAGAACCAGGCTGTAAAATCCTGCATTTGTACAAATCATGTTTGTAATGTTGGATTTCTGTATGAGGAGAATCTGTGAAATGCATCAACAGTGTTAATGTGAAGTTGTTTCTCCACTAATACGTCACATGTCTGGAACAAGGTGCATTTTTACAGATTCTCTGAAATTTGGTTCTTTAGAATCAATTTCATTTTATATCAAGTGTTTTTAAAATGGTTTAATTTTTACCAACATTAATAACAAATTGTAAACAATTGTTTTGTTGAATAAAAACAAACTTAATTGATGCAGTTTAATCATTAGAACAACTAAACGAGCAGTTTGCACGTGTTTTTCCAGAGAAACTCTTGAGAACTGTGTGGAAAACAAAAGGAGGAAAAGTCCTCGTGTTGCTTCTGACTTCTGAACCATTTTATAATTATAAATAATCAAAACTAGAATTTATCTTTTAACTTCAAATTCAAGTATTTATCTAATTTATTTTAAACCAACAATGTATTTATATTCCGTTAAAAAATAATCTAGATTCAAAACAGATAAAATCACATGAAGTACTGAATTCATAGTATTTGTGTGTATTTGTAAGACGTCCTGAAGAACCAGTGGGGATATTTTTCATTCACCTGTATGAAAGAAAAGCAGCTTCATATGCATTTAGGCCAGGAGATTCCAGGAGGAATCAGTGTGTCATACCTTATTAAATACATGTGGGGGCTGATGATCACGTTTACTTTTGCCACTTCTTATGTCATTTCTGTACATGTGGGCTTAGTGGGACCAGGGTGGGGGCTTCCCCAGCCTTTTACTTCCTGTTTGTAATTGTCATATCTTTCCCCTTCTCTCTGTTTCTCTTTCTCTAAACTTTCATCTTCAAGAGCTGAACTCTGATTGGAGGAGTGATGTGCCAGTCTCCTTCACAAGTGATCAGGATATGTGTCATTGCTTCCTCTAACCTTTCTGATATTGTGTAGACTCATGTAAGTGTTAGAATCTGAGTTTCTTGCATTTCTGCCAACAGGTGGAATTTTTACTTTCCCGTTTAACTGTTGAGCTCAGGCTGGCAGGTCTACCTGAAAACCTCAGACTCAGACTTGAGTTTGTTGTTCGTGATTATTTCATTCTTAATTCAGAAAATGTAACATTCTGTCATTAGCTACGTTTACATGGGCACATTTAATCGGAATAAACGCCCAATCAGATAAAAAATACGTCATGTAAACATGTCAATCAGAATGTTTTGATCCGATGCAGCCTGATCAGAATTAAATTTACTTCCGATCGAGAGGGGTGGTTTTGTCCGATCTTCATTCGGATAGACGTGCATGTACACACCCATTCGGAAAGAAAGGGTGAAAAAAGCCCACTGCGCATGCGTACAACTTCAGCGTGACGTCTTTCTGCTTTCGCAGACCCAAGTAGAAAACATAGCGGGAAGTAAACAGAAGTGGTCTGCTGGTGCAGTCATCCTGTCATCCTGCTCTACTCTCCTGTGGTGGAGGAGCAGTAGCAATGTGTATTCAGCCGCTAGCTTGGTTAATGCGACCAGTAAAAACCCAAACATAAAGGTAATCACCTGCAGAGGGTCCATATTGGGGATAACATGAGTCAGCTCGAGCACACGATGGGGCGGGAAAGACGTGCAGAAAGGACGGAGTTTGTTTACTTTTTGAATTCCGATCGACCAAGATTTTAATCAGATTGGGGAAATTTGGCGCATGTAAACGTAGCTAGTGAGCTCATTCCTTCTCATTTTCTGTAGTAAATGTTTTGTGGCGCTTTAGAGACTGACAGCCTACAGCATCGTTAATGTTGTTTTCACCAGGGTTTTTTTGTTTGTTTATTTGTTGGTCAACAAAATAACTCAACAAGTTCTGGATGGGTTTTGATGAAATATTCAGGAAAGGTCAGAAATTCCCCGAGGAAGAAGTGAGTAGATTTTGGAGTTTATTCAGAGTACCGTCTGGTTCCAGGAAGGTCTATAAGGATTCTCCATCATTGTGAGGTAGAGGTGTTTTAACTAGAGATGTCTCCATAATGTTTTTTGCCCTCGAGTCCAAATTTGAGTCATTTAATTTTGAGTATCTACCGATATCGAGTCCCGATCTGATACTTCTGTAATACATTAAAACAGAATTTACAAAAAGAGCAAATAAACATATCTAGGATGTTCTTTTTTTTTAATCAATTCACCCTATTTGAACGGCTCTGTTAACAGACAGAGCATTTCTGTGAGGTAACGAGAACAATTAAGTAATAACACAAATTCTTCATCTTTGGACTTTATATATCTGAGTCCTGTCTGATTCCGATCGAGTCTGAAACCATGTGATCGGGCCCGATTTCCGATCATGTGATCAGATCTGGACATCCCTAGTTTTAACATATCTGCATGTAACTTTATAATAAATGGTCCAGATGGTAAAAAAAAAGCAGGTTCATTCTTGATGTAAATTAGGGATGCACCGATACTGGTATTGGGCCGATACCATTCTAATGTCCTCGTATCAGTTAGTTAACCAATACCATAAACCGATACCTAAAATGTGGAAACGCTACAATAATTTCACAGAAAATATTTATTTTTCACATGAAATTTTAGTTTTATGGTCATTTTTATTATTATTTTTTTATTAAGTTCACCATCATTTGTTGTAACAAGCAGAGAAGAAAATAAAATGTATCTTTCAATTCATTGTATTTTTTTATGGTAGAATTATCGGCATTAGTAGTCAGTATTGGCAAGTATTTAGATCCAAGTGTCGTATCTGTTTGAAAAAGTAGTATTGCATCACTAGTGTAAATCTCAATATGGTTGGAACTGATGTGTCTTGTGGAGGTCTGCGCTCTCCGAGTGCTTTTAGATTTTTGTGATATAAATATCTTTTTGCTGTTCTGATGGAACGCGACTCTGTTTGGATGTGAGAACTTGATTGTTTACTTCATGTTGACATTTTAGCAGAAAAATCCATATTAACTGAAGTGATTCAGTCAGATTTATCTGTTTAGTCTGAGAGTATAAACCATATAATTTATAATGACATCATTTCATATTGATATAAAACAAGATCATCATGTTGAAATCCTTTTAAATAAAACTGGATCCTCGTAACTCTCGGCTGGTGGAGGGATTTCCTCCCAAACCGTTATTTCTGATCAACATGATGAGCTGCAGACCTGCTTAATGCTGGAAGTTTAGCAACTTTGTCTGCATTTTACGTTGAAGTTGGATACTAGAATAACACAGAGGCTTCCTTTTCTTCTGTCATCTTAGTGTTGTTTGCAGATGAGCAGCTGTGTGTATCTGTAAACAAACTTTCTCAGAGTTGCTTTACATGTAAACAGTGGAAATCAGCTTTCTCACTGTAATACATTTAAACAGTGATTATGATTCTGTGACTGCATGATACATTTAATGTACATCTACAAGTCGACTTTGTTCCTAATAGTTCAAACATTCGAATACAACACAGGAACAAAATGTTTGATTCTATAGAGACGCTTCAGTTGAAATCAGTCTCCAGGTTTTACTTACCAATATAGAATTTGGTCGATTCCTTTTTTTCCCCTAGAGATATGATCAGCAGAATATGAAACATAGATGTTTTCTAATATCTGTAAAATGTTTTACAATGAAGATTTGTACATCCCAAAACAGTTACCGGACTCTGCTTCTCCGTCACTGCAGATCTGCAAACATCTTCGGAGATATCTGCATTAGGGATGGGACGAAATATCGTTTGGCGAAATATCGCGATACAAAACGTGACGAAACGCATCGAGTTTGAAAAAAATGGATCGCGAAATAAAGACTAGACTCATCACCGATGTCCAGACCAGGTGGAATAGCACGTATGACATGCTAGCGCGCTACCTGGAGCAACAAGCAGCTGTCTCAGCAGCACAGAGCTGCCCAGAAATCCGAAGGAATGTGAGAGAAATCGACACTCTGGATAACACTGATATATCAGATTTAAAAGACATAGTGAAACTGCTTGAAGGAAAACTTACTCCCCCTCCCCGGATACAGTCTGAGATTTAAAAAATAACATGAAAATGGGAGTGACTGGCAGACTAACAAGGCGCGGCATTCTGTGCTGTGACTGAAATGTCACTCTGACTGACACACGCGCCAGAGAGGGACAGGTGAAATGGAGGAATATTTGGATGAGAGGAGCAGCTCTGATCCGTATCGTTTCGAGCCGATAGTTCGCCCTTCAGCGGATTGGCGGCATAGAATGAGGCTCTTCTCTACTAGTACACTGTTAGCCAACGCTATTAGCTCCAGTTACAAAGTGTGACTCTGCAAACAGGTGCAGCTGCGCGCGCGCGACCGTACTACCGTTTGAAGCCGATGGTTCGTACTGCAGCGGCTTCAACGTCTTAGAATGGGACCTGTCCCTTTGTAGTATATTGTTGTTGATTAAAGCAAAAGCTAAATTTTGATTAGCTCGTGTAATATCTGTGACTCAGCCTCCTCAGGCTGCGAGTGCGACCGCTGCACATTATTTTCTGCACAAAAGCATGTTTCAGAGAGGTGTCCAATCATAGTAACTCAGCATGAAGAGAAAACTCTTCAGTAATGTGCTAAAAACATGAAAAGCGCTATCCTGTTAGGCCTTGTGTTTCCGCGTGTGCAACTTAAACAAAAATAAACAAGTTGTTATTATGTAGTAATATTTTTTTCTTTTTTTTTTTCTTTTTTGATATCGTATCGTGACATATCGTTTCGTGACTCTGACATATCGAGGTGCATCGTATCGTGAGTTTAAGTGTATCGTCCCATCCCTAATCTGCATGAATAAAACCCCACTTTACAAGAATGACAGTAAACAGCTGGCAGCATCTTCACCTTGAGCTGCTTCTGACTCTGTTTTTAAACACCTTACAGTAAAAAATCAAAACTTCCATATTAAATAAAGGGAATTAGTTTAGCAGTAGTGCAGAAGAAGCAACACTTTCAGTGGCTGAAGTGCATTAATGCTTCTCAAACTACAAGGACCTTTTTGTTCTATGGAGACAGAATATGATCCGAAAATGTTGGTATTAGTAGATATTTGTAGAAAACAGCTGTGTACATTTCAGTTTGTATTCTTTGCATGTGTATATACATATATCAGGTATAAAGACAGAGCAGGTGTCACTGCTCTGATATCCAGTTTAAGACCTGAGATTATCTACAAATGCAGAAAGTTGTCCTGCATTACAACCTCTGACACTCACACTCATCTGTGTCAGAGGAGAGAATGTAGTTAAATTCAGTCACTTAAACAATGATATAAAATACACATGAGACATAAAGATGCAATAGATAACAATCCATCACAGTTCAGGAGGTAACAGTCTGAATGTTTGTTTTAAACACTGCCATGTTGTATTTTTGGAGCGAGAGTCTGAACACTTGATTAGGGCTGAAAGTCCCACCTGCTCTCTGGTGGTGTTTTTTAAACTAAACACATAACTATAGTGTTTGAACATACAGCAGCAAGGTAAGAACTACACCAATCAATATTCTGTTATACGTATATGATTCTCAAAGTGCTAGAAATGGTTGTAATTGATGTAAATATAAATCACTCTTTTTTGCTTTATGAAAACCCAGAAGTTATTAGTACCTGGAAAAAATCTATAAAAACATGTCAGTTATTGCTAGCATGTTGCTCTGTCAGTTTCTTCGAGTTTGTATGTCTCATTTTCATCTTAATTAGTTTTAACATAACAAGGTGCCCTGTCACACAAATGTTATGACTTTGTGGTTATTTCTGAAGTATTAACCTGTAATATGAAACATTTTATATCTAAAAAAAAGTTAGAAAAATTAATTTCCAGACTTTCAAGATCAGACTAATCGGACTGCTTGAAAATTAACCTTGATTCGGGCCGGTACTCATTAATATTCATACTTATTCACTAGATTCAGATTGGCTAACAGCCAGCCTATGAGAGCACAGCTTCCTGTATCCCCTGGCTGATTTCTCCACCTGCCTTGTCTAAGTTAAAAAAAAGAACAGAAAGAGAAGTTATTGTGCAATTTCACACAAAGTACGATTTTTGTGGACCTTCAACATAACTCAGAATGTTTTTTTGTTTTTTTTAATTGTAGGGTACTTTAAAGCTACAACTAAATTACTCTGGGCACTTGTTTTTATAAAAGTATTTTATTGTGTTTGAAACAACAAAAAACCTCCATCCAAACATGAAACAGAAACTTTTACACCTATGCTGAAATCCCATGTGACGCCACAAGGTGGCGATGTTGTCAACTGATTACAGTTCAAAGAGCAAACATTCTGAACAAAAGTCGGTTTAAAATAAAAGTGCAGCAGGTTTTTAGTCTTTGTTGTTGATCTATTAATCAGTAACATTTTCAGGATCAGCCAGGTTTAAACAAGCAAACCAAAATGTAAATGCTCCATTATTGGGGTTTTTGTACCGTGATGAGTCGCCCACATCGTCACTATAGCTAACACAAAACTTCTTCAAATCTCTACTTCAAAATTGCTTTTGAAAATCGTTTTTTCTCACCGAACGTTATCTCACTTTTACACCTATGCTGAAATCCCATGTGACGCCACAAGGTGGCGATGTTGTCAACTGATTACAGTTCAAAGAGCAAACATTCTGAACAAAAGTCGGTTTAAAATAAAAGTGCAGCAGGTTTTTAGTCTTTGTTGTTGATCTATTAATCAGTAATGTTTTCAGGATCAGCCAGGTTTAAACAAGCAAACCAAAATGTAAATGCTCCATTATTGGGGTTTTTGTACCGTGATGAGTCGCCCACATCGTCACTATAGCTAACACAAAACTTCTTCAAATCTCTACTTCAAAATTGCTTTTGAAAATCGTTTTTTCTCACCGAACGTTATCTCCTTGTGGATAAGAGGTGGAAATGCATCATAAAGAATTATGCTTTTGAAATATTCGTGTCAGTGTGGACAGAGTTGTCTTGGTGTCCCTCTACTCACCTCTGTCTGCTTTGAGTGTCCTGATTGGCTGAACACTTTCTGCACTATAGTCTGGCTATGTGCCAGCCATGCTGCCAGTGGCTGCTGTGTCCCCTGATCAGAAGAGAATGTGACATTTGTGCAGAGGTAATGGAATCTGCGTGCAATTAAATCTCTGACTGTGAAGAAGAGTCTATCTCCTCCCTGCTCCCTCCATCTCCTGCCATTCCCAGCAGCAGGGGGGGTCAGCCACGATGATGAAACCGTCCCAGCAGGGCCCTAGCTTCACTCTGTTTCCCAATCTCTGTGTCAGGTTGTGTTTTTTTACTTTGTTGCTCTAGCCCTGCCTCTATCTGGCAATTAATTACAGAAACTGTCTATTAGAGATATCTTCAAATGCTGTATGGGAATTAGTCTTGATGGTATCAAGCTTAGCCAGGCTGTAATCATTTCTGCAGCAGGTGACAGTAATTTATTGAAAACAAAGTTTTTAAAGGCTCTTTAATTTTTTATGGTTGTTTTTTAGTTATTTGTTGTATAAAATAAGATGGAAAGGAAAAGAGCAGATTCATGCACTGATGAGAACAGGGTCATAGATCTCTGCTCGCTCTCCTCTGCTGACCAGCTACTACACTTAACGCCTCATTTGTGGGCTTTGTGGCCGGTGGCTTGAGTCTGAGATCTGTTGCTATAAAAGGAATCTTTTTCCTCTCTGCTGATGGGGCACTTGCTTGTGGTTTAATACCAGACCCCTTCGACTGGCAGTCTCATCTCTAATGGATATGTGTATCCCCATCAGGGCTGCTCATAAACATAAAAAAACCCTCTGCTGCCATTGTAGTTGTTGGGGGCTGGTTGAGAGGGACAGAGACATGCCATGCAAGCATTTCCCTTGAACTTGTGTAGGAGTAGTTCCTATCTGTGTTCCTTCTCCACACTGGGTGGACGGAGGTGCAGGATATCCAGGTCAAGGTTTGTCTAAATCCTCCCATTTTACTCACGCCCTGTGTTAGTTTGTCTAAAAGACACAATTCAAGTCCATTCCTTTCTTCTGATCAGCCTCTGGACGCCTGTCTCAAACCAACATCGTTTTGTTGTTGCTCTTTATCGCTCACGTTCTGTGTCTGAATGTCAAAAACTGATTTTAAACGTGTTTCTTTTTTCATGTTTAGCTCCTCTGGTTTGCCTTTAGGAATTCAAACTGTCAGAAGTGGGAGAAGGGAATGTTGTCTCAGAAAAGTGAGGGTCAGTCCTTTCTCTTTTTTTCTGCAGACAAGGGTTAATTTGAAACAACAGTCGAATTGATCTCCCATTTCCTCCTGGTGCTACAGGTTGTAAAAAAACCTACTGCTTTTAACTTTATTCACTAACATCCTGCTGAACAAATACAGCACGGTGACTGTTAGAGATGCTTTAGTGTTATTTGTGATGAAAAGAAAAAGGCTTTGCTTGAGGATGGAGAGGAAAAGAGGCTTACGCCATTAGTGTCTTTCAAATGGGGAATTAGATCAGGCTGACAGATAGATGTGGAAAATTGTTTTAATTGTATAATTATCTCTGCTTAGCCACTTGTGCAGAAAAGTGCTGTGATGTGGGTGAAGGCCAGGGAAGAGCACATTTTGGCCTTTATGTTCTTATTTTGTCATTGCACAGGAAATGAACAACAATCGGGGGTCCTGAGGATAAAACATAAACACACAGACACTCACACTCCCCCTGGGCAGGCTGACTGAGGCTCAGTGAGATGCTGCCCTTTAGAGTAATGGCTTTGGCCAGTGAGTCTTTCCTAAGGCAGAGAGACGATGCTTGGAACCGTCTGATCAACACGAAGCAGCCCAATACAAATTCAATTCAGTTTTATTTATAAAGCGCTAATTCATAAGAAAAGTCTTTTCAAAGCACTTTACAGAAAAAACAAGTCCAATTCACGTCACATTTAGATTTATGAAAATATCTCAGTCAACTAAATATAATCAGTTTTGATAAGTTAGGAAATACCAAATAATGGAAATATATTTAAAGAACCAATTGACTGGGTTGAATTCAACACAGTCGTCCATCCTGAGCATCAGGAACTGGAGACAGTAGAAAGGAATGACTTCATTTAACAGGAAGAAACCTCCAGCAGAACCAGAACCAGGCTGAGCTTCTTCCTCGACCCATTTGGGTCTGAGAGGACAGGAAATATACACAGACAATCACAGATGGATTTGGGCCACTTGTTATTTGGCAAGTTAAACTGAATTCATATTAATATTAGCAACTAGAAAAGCACTCGGGGAGCGCAGACCTCCACCAAACACCTCAGTTCTACACCTGGACCATTTATTGTGGTGTTACAGCACATGCACTGAAGACAGCTCTATCTCCCAATGTTAAATAATAATAATAATAATAATAATAAACTTTGTTTATATAGCACCTTTCACAGATAGGTGAATATAATAAAAATAATCCTCACCCACAAAATCTAATCACTTGTTCTTTGACCTATTCAAAATATTTCCTGAAAAAAAGTCTTGAAAATCTGTCCACAACTTTTCACGTTATGTTTCTAACAAACAGACAAACCAGTGCTGGTAAAAACATGAGCTCCCTGGTGGAGATAATACAAACACACTGAGTAAAACAGCAGAGTGAAGAAATGCCTATAGTTCTGCTGATAAAACAAAGGATTTATAAATGTACTTTTCAGATTAGATGTAAATATAGTTTAGGTTATTTAGGTCTATTTTTACTTACATTTTAGAATTGTAATCTGAAAAAGATCAAAAGTTGTGTATTGAGTAAAATTTGATAAGATTTTTATGGAAAAAAGTTTGAAAATATCACTGCCCTGCATCGTATTTGCTGTAAGAATCTTTTTAAAATTAAATTTAAGGTGTTAATTTAAAGAAAAGTCTCCATTTTGCTCCATCGCATCACATTTTTTCACAGTTGACCATCAGCCTTCATATCAGATTTTGCCATGCGAGTGTTGGTAGTTGTAGAAGTCTGACTTTGATCCTCTCAGAAACACTCAGATATAGTTTTTCTGTTCTGATTCAGATCGACCCTCCAGGTTAAGGTCTTTGAAATTTTCACTTGTGTCTCTTATGAGGTATTTTTCAGAGAAGACAACAGGAGAAACTGTAAAAATGATCCAGATGTTTTTGATACATCAGTTGATGCTTCACTACATCTAAACAGCAACAAACCAGAACAGATTTTTAGTGTGAAATTGAGTGACTGGGACTTGCCATGGACACCTAATGCAGTTTACTGGGTCTGAGTTGAAAACCTCTGACTTTGGACGAAGGAAAAATAACCCATTTTTATTAATGTTATATGTCATACTGTGCTTTTCATTGGGAACTGAATAAATCAGTTTATCCACTGTCATTTTGGAAAAGATGTGGTTATATGAAAGGTTAAGTTTTTGGTCTTTTAACAAGGATCTTAGTAAACTGGTTTGATTTGTTTTGTAGAAAAATGTGTTTCAGTACAGTTTTTGTCTGTGTTTTTGTCTTGTGCTTTTTATTTAATCTTTTTTTAAAATCACCTTTAATAAATCCTCCTGATTGTTTGTTTGTTTACAAGTTAAACAAATATGAAGCAATCTTCTGGATGGCGCTAAAAATGGCATCCAAATCAGCCCGTCTTTATTCGGTTAGGTTATGGTGTGGGGTTAGGGTGTGGTTGGGGTTTGGGTTAGACTATGTGTTGGTGCAGATAGTGAAACACCTGATGACAAAATATCAGGTCAGATGGGATTTACACCCACCTAGTGCACATCAAGTTTTCCAAACTGGCAAAAACACTAAATTTTTGCCTATATGTTTGAAATGTTTATTTTAAATGTCTTAATAGGACATATCAGAATATTTAGGGTGAAATTATTGTGTTCAACAATGCAAAGCAAAGACTGCCCCCCCCCATAATGAGGGATGGTAGATCTGTCATTCCTCCATAAACTGAGAACACTTTAACATACTTCCTGCACGCAGTCTGCAATGCTAATGCCAATATTTGTATCATATTAGAAAAAGGTAAAGTAGCAAAAGTGTTTTTGTGAATAAGAAACACATTGAAAGTTTTTTTTTATCAATCTTGAAATAGACAGAAAGTACCAAATTTATAATATTCATCCTTTTACTGATATTAGCAAGTGAAACACCATTTTAGTAACTCTCAGGGATCAAATTTCATTTAGCATCCTATAAGCAGAGTCTCTCATCACTATTTAAAACCTTGGAGTACTTAATGCTGCTTCTGTTCTGAGGTTTTGAATTTAAATGTATCGACTGTGATTTTCCACTTATTAATTTAATTGTCTTTTCTAAATCCAGAAAAGTCCTTTACTCAGATTTAGAGGAGCTGACTGACCTCCCAGCCAATTCACATCATCTAGAGTCTCTGTATGGTTTCTCTGTATAGGAATTTAGTCATTTTCTGGGGGACTTCGGTGCCCACGTGGGTAAAGATGGAGTTATCTGGAGGGGAGGGAAAGTGAAGAACAGCTTTCCTGATATGAGTCGGAGTGATGTTTTGTTATTAAATGTCTGGACCAGGCATCACCTGTCCATGTTAAAGATGCAATATATAAGAATTAGACCTTGTTGTCAAATCGGAGTATTGCAATTCATGTAGAAAAACATAACCATCACCCCCTCCCCTACCTGATTTTTTTTTGCTGGGTTGCCAGTGACGGACCCGCGTCCCGTTTTATTTTTCTTGTATTTGTTCAGTCTTGGTGAAGGATATCATGGTTTCTTAGGTTTACTATAAGTTACCTCAGGGCCGAAACACCGAAATAAATTAGCATTGTAATTATTGTCTGAACAAAACTTTTTGCTCTGAGGATAAAAATTGCTGATATCTCAAAAAGATTAAATTATTACTGAAAACATAGTTTTTTTGTTGTTGTTGTTTTTTTAGTACTTTGTAAAATAAATGGAACATTGCCTAAGAAACCCCATCAAACAGAAATGTATGGTTTATGGTATTATTTTCAGTATTTTTGGAAGGAGTTTTAAATGTCCTACGTTCTTGAACACGCTATACATATCTAATGCTGCTTGAATGCACCAGATGTGCATACAGCTAGCGCAGCTTAGTGCAGACAAGCTTCTGCCATAAAGAACAAGCTGAGTCTGTAATCTGAAGGGAGCATCAAAGACAACTTTTCACAGAAAGTAGCTAAAGGTGGTCAGAATTTTTTCCAGATTTGTTGCTAGCCACTTGTTATGAAAAAAAAATCATAAAGGAGGTCTGGAAAGTCGTTTAGAAATAGTGAAGTTGGCAACGCTAGTTGGGTGCAGACCATGCATGACCACCACTTTCACTGCATTTGTCTAGAGTAACTGCAGTTAAATCCCGACCATTGCGCTCATAGACCCGACAGACAGCACTGAAAGTATTCATTTATGTCCCCAAATCTGACTGCTGCAGCGCCTTTTATGGTTGCACTGTTACCTAGCCAACAGCATGCAACCTATGGGTATATTAGTCCAGCTGCATCATGGTGCAATAAGATAGACTTTATGCATGGTATGATTAGTTGACTAATGATTCATTGATTATTAAAATAATAGTTTATGGCAGCCCTAGTTGGAACCAGTGGTAGTGTAAGATACCAGACCAACAGATCTGGTAAAGCTAAATGAATAGTGTGGGTGATGTTTTAATTTTTGGTGGAGGCCCTTGTCCATGAAATCTTCAGTTCACACCTCTAGGAGAGTTTTTCTACATCTTGTGGGAGATTGATGATGTGGAATCTGAATGGTCCATGGTCAGGGCCTCTAATGCAGATACAGCTTGTAGTAGCTGGGGCCTGTTGGTGGCTCTATTCTGTAGGTACTGTATGAGGACATACAACTTCCATACTGTTCTATTTTGTCTCATTTGTTCAAAGAACATGTTCCCTTAAAGTCCTAATGATCATTCAGGCTGATTTTTGGCCAATATGAGTCAGGCCTTATTGTTTTTTCTAGGTCATCAGTGGCGTTAACCTTGGAACTCTCTCTTGAACGCCATTTTTACTCAGTCTCTTTCTTATTGTTGAATGATGAACACTGGGCTTAACCAATACTTGTGAGGCCTGCAGTGCTTTAGATGTTGTTCTTGGTCCTTCTGTGACTTCTTGGTTAAGTCATCAGTGTGTTATTGGAGTACTGTTCCACTTCTCGGAAGGTTCTCCAGGGTTCCATAGAAGTAGCTTTGTTGCACTTTCCAGTCTGATTGATTTCTATGACTTTGTTTCTCGTCTTTTCTTGAAAATTTGACAATGATTTTTTCGCACAAAGCCAGCTCAGTTTTATTACCTCTTTTCTTTGAATAAAAACAATTTTCTGAGGTTATCTTTGTCAACTACAAAAAAATGTTTGTTGATCTGAAACATTTAGGTGTGACTAAAAACACAGAACAGGAGAAATGTGTAAGAAGCCTTTCAACTGCGTTGTAAGTGCCAATGATGAGTATGACTGTGACTTAGTCTGCATGTTTCTTCATGACTTCTCAGGCTAAACACTGATGTGCTGCCGACAGCAGCTGCTTGCAGTTTTCAGCTCAGTTCATTCAGGTGTAATAAAACAATGCAGGAGGAAGGTAAACCTAGATGCTTTCACTCTTTAAGACACAGAGAAGGTACAACCTTTATTACGTGGTTGTTACTGTCTCTGGTCTTTATACAGTCAACTTCTTTCTTATTACAGTAAGCAGATCTCTAATGGTTAATATAGATATTTAAACAAATGATGAGGTCTCACATCACAAAGAACTGTATGAAATGAAAGGTTGTTGTTACCATCATCATGCTCTGTTGTTCATTTGCATCTCTTGTTATAATGCTCTGGGGATTAGCAGGTAACAAGGCAGCCGCGCTCCTTTGAGGATGTTGCGCGTGGCTTTTAACATCTCACACAATACATAAAGGAGGGGGGGTGCTACTGCCAAATGGTTATTTCCCAGCTTACAGGGAGCCTCCTCCAGGATAATGTGGTAATGAAAGGTGACAGGAAGGACTCAGGGTCTGGAATGAAGCCTGGGCAGCTGGTCAGAACAGGAGAATAGGAAGTTGTGTGCAACCGGGCTAAAGTGCATGGAGAAGCAAATTAAAGCTCATATCTGCCATCTCCCCTGCCTCCCTGCACTTTCCTGTTTGGACTTGAAGGTGATTGGGAGCCAAGGCGGTGACAGTTGACGGAAGCTACACGCAGGAGAGAGTATTTATTTACAGTGAGATGCAGCAATGCTTGTTCAGGATGCGGTTTCACGCAGGATGTGCCTCCCCCCTCCACACACACACAAACACACACACCCTCCCATCCTTCTCATCTCCACCTTCACATTACAATCCCCAGGTTTGATCAAGAATGGGAAAGTAGGTTATTGGAGAGGAGGGCCAGGAGTCCAGTATTGTGTAAGAGGCCTGGTCTGGATACAGCCAGCAGGGACCTCACTCAGCAAGCCTTCCTGCCTGGCCCAGGAGGTGGTACCAAAGTCAACACAAGTTACTGAGAAAATGGAGTGTGAAGCATTTTGATTGTCTTTCAGTGTTAAAGAAAAAAGTAACTGAACACAGTATAGAAGAAGTTTTTAAGTACAATGGGAAATACTTTCAAGTAGCAATTTCAGTCTGCAGCATTGTCATCAGCTTAACATTATAATTGTGTTTTACTTTAACTTTCATGTCTGAAATGTGTGTATAGCAGCATTTTATACCAGCCAGTGACAATTACCCACAAACTGTTAATTTGCTAAAATATATAAACCTCATCTTGTACCAGTTTTTTACTTGCCCAAGTTCTGACATTCCCAGATTTTTATCTAGTGAGATATCAGGTGGTACAGTTAGAGTGTGTTGAGAAGGTGAGTCTGTCATGTCTGCATTAATCTGCCAAAAGTTTCAAAGGCAACTTTTACAACCTGCCATACAGCCCTGCTATAAGGACAGCATCATCTAAACTCCAGAGAACTGGACACATAAAATGCACATCTGTTGAAGTCTAGATTGTTAAACAGCCCCACGTGTCTGGGCAAGGTTGAGTTAATAATACACCTAAAGTACAACTTAAAACAATCACTGCTGCAAAAACAGCAGAGATTCTTATATGTTCTGCTCACATCTTTCACCTGTTTTTTTAATCTTATTTTTAATTGCAGAACTAGTATGTGCTTTATTCTGCATGAGCTCATCTCCCAGAGTTCACATTCAGTTTACACTGTGTTAAGCCATCACTGTTTTATTTGGAAGGTTTTGAGCTGTAGGGTTGAGTGAATGTTAGTTGATTTTACAATTATTATTGATGGAGTTGCAGCATTTCATTCACAAAAATCATGACAATAAAAATAATTCAATACGAATTCAGGATATGGTTCTTCATAACGTTACAGACTGAATTATTTGCTTGAAGAATTTAAGACATGAAGTAACACGTAAAGTAACACCATTAACACTTTTGTTAGCTATGCTTCTCAAAGAGGAAATGGAGACTCTGTTATGGCCCCAGTTTTTGCATTTGAATCATATGTACCATCAGTCTGTACCCGTCTTACTACTTTAAATATGAGAAACAGCACTCAGGGGGAAAGGAGAGACTTGAATATAAAGCTTTAAACAACCAAAATCCATCTTGTATTAAAGATGTAATTGTTCCAGATGTTCTAACAGAGCACTTTGTTCTCAGACTGCAGGTCTGCTTGTGGTTTGCAAAGTTCTAAAAGTAGAACGAGAGGAAGAGCTTTCAGTTATCATGCTCCTCAGAATTAGTTTAGGTTATCCTGGTCCATCCCTTTAGTTATGTTGCTATAGTCTCAGACTGTTGGAGGACATACTCACCACATTCCTTCTCTCTGCTGTCTTTACTCTCCGTGTATTCATGTTTTTATTATTATCATTATTTTTTACTTGACTTTTATTGTTTATATGTTTATATTTATGCTGCAGCTGTCGTGTTATCAAAACAGCCAACTCTCCTTCATGCACATATTTTCTGTTTAGGGCTTGATGAGCTGGTGCCTGTGAGAGGCAGGGTACACCCTGAACAGGCCACCAGTTCATCACAAGGCCAACGATTGTCAGATTATCTGAGATGCAGATTTTTGGACCGTGGGAAGAAAGCAGAGTTCCCTGGAGAAAAGCCACGCATGCATGAGGAGGACATGCAAACTGCTGCTGCTGATATTTGAACCTGTGACCTTCTCTTTTTGTTGCAACAGCACAAGCACCTGTAACCACAGTGCAGCCTGTGAAACATTACATTCTATTTGGGAGATAATCTACACTTAACGCAGGCCCATAAACACTACAAGGTCCATATGTAAAACACAAGTCCCTATAGTCCAGCATAACCAGCACATCACGCATCACTCTGGTGATATACTCAGACTCATGACAACATGATACCCACACCCAGAAAAAAAAATCTAATGAATGTGGTTTAAGGTTGTATTCACACCTGGTAGTTCGGTGGACTCGGTTCTATTGGGTACCAAAATTACAACATTGTTGCTGTTTTTAATTGGTGTGGTCTGGATTCATACTGCATTCTATGAACCGAACCAAATAACCTTTGGAGCATGTTACACCCCCGCCTGTGGTGGCGCTGTAGAGTTTCTGCAATACTTGTTACTGCACTTCCTGGTGCTGCCGCGGGAGAGTGAAACATAAACAAACATGGACTAGCAGCAGATTCTTGTGGTTTTGGGATCTTTTGTGTTTGGTGAATGTACCAGATCAATATTCTGCAGCACTGATTCTTCATCTGTAAGATACGTTTCATAAATGAAATCAATTAATATCAATAGTGCTTAAAAAAACTTCAACATTCAAACTTCATTTTACATTTAAATCACAATTATAGTTTTACTAAGAAAGTCAGTTATCCAGGTGTCTATTTGTTGAGTCTCTGTATTATTACCCATTTCAGAAAGGCCTGTGTGTGTGTGTGTGTGTGTGTGTGTGTGTGTGTGTGTGTGTGTGTGTGTGTGTGTGTGTGTGTGTGTGTGTGTGTGTGTGTGTGTGGGTTTGTATTTCTGACCTCCTGGGGACCCGTTTCCTGACTTTTACTATCTTTCTGGGGTCCGAGGGTTCTTGTGGGGACCGAAGCCTGGTCCCCATGAGGGGACCTTTTTAGGGTTAGGGGTTATGTTTATAGGTATGGTGTGAATAGAGTTTTAGTTAGTCTTAGGGTTAGTTATAGATCAGTAATGGTTAAGGTTAGGAAAAGGGTTTGGGTTAGGTATAAATCTAGTTACTAAAATCAATGGAAGTCAATGGATGGTCCCCATAAGGATACCAAAACACACTTGTGTGTGTGTGTGTGTGTGTGTGTGTAGTTTTAATCTGTAGTGTTAAGTAAATATCTCATAAACCATTTAACAAATTGTAACTTGTGGTATTACATCTACAACAGGTTGTCAAACAGAAAAATGCTACAAGTCAGTCAGTTTTACAGATTAAACAGAGAAATAATATAAATTCCATGTTGTATCCTATGTGTTGTAATGTTTGTGGTCATGTTGTTTGAGTTCCTATACTGGGATATTTGTCAGGTGTTGCATCAAAGGCTTAATTTTGGGATTGAATGAAGAATTTGAGTGAAAAAGATTTGTGTGTTGACATACCCTGAGATTTAACACATTTTGTTCTTTGTTAAAGTTTAGTTCAGTTTATAAGTTTGTCATAAAAAAGAAGGGGGTTCATTTAGCCGCCGCCTACAACAGAGTGCACGTTACTGGTGACAGCAGAACAGGAAACCGAACGCACAATCTCAAACATTTTCCCCCTTTTTTCCTTGTGACACTGTTTTTAATAGACTGTGTAAATGTAGTCAGCTTCTGCATGAACAAGGAGATTTACTGTTTACTGTGATAGACAGCGCCGCTTGTAAGTTGAGCTAATTGATGTTTTGGAAGATGAGCTCAATTGGATGAGTCATTAGGCCTATTACTAGTTTTATTAAAGGCCCCCACCCAAAAAGGAAAAACATAATCAAAAAATGGCCTTGGAATATTTCCCTCCTAGAATAACAGCCAGTTTGATTGGTAAAAGGAGCATAATATATGTGTGAGATTGATCAGTGAGTGGCGACCCCATTATCTCCTGAGATGTTAATTACACTGTGCTCAGCTTGCATGTCAAAAGGCAGATAATTGAAGAAGGTAAAAGACATGCCACACTTTATTTATGTTCACACTTGCTGGTAGAAGATTTGCTCTTTCTCGTGTCCTTTTTCCTCCTCATCTTTCTCTCCTCCTTTCTTTGTCTGCAGCGTATTTATTGTTCGATAATATCACATTATCATAGTTGATCATTTTTTAGATTTATTGTTCTCGGTCGTCATCGTGATGAATTCTCTTTGCAGTTTATACATCCACTGCTCTACACGGTGCTTTAAAAATCCCAAATGATGATGTTAAATAAAATCTATAAATAAAATTTACATCCAAATTTGTAGTTTTTTTTAAAACACACTCTCATGAGGGACTCGCTGTAACATCTCACTGGGAATTCAGTTTGTTTTCATTAGGATAATTTTCTAGTTTTAAACATGAGATGAAAGTTTTTCTGCTCGTCACTGATTTCTCAGATATACGTGACTGTAAATAAACATTCTTGTCATCTGATATTACACTCATCTGTTCCTGTGCTACAAATAAATGAGGGCTGCTTGTTTATGTGTGTGGTGTGGTTACAGTTGGAGCTCTCAGCACACAGTTTAGTTAAAGGAAGGTGATGAAGCAGTCGTCACTGCTGGAGTGAGCTGTCTCTGCTCAGATCGTCCTCCGGGGTGACTGTGTATGAAGACTTCTCTTCCTTCCTTTTTGTTTAACACTGTGTACCCCCACCCCCCCCACCCCAAACACACACACACACACTCACACCTAGAAGGTATGCTGTCTGTGAACTTCCTATTGACAACCTTTAAGCCAGAAGGGACATTTTGTTCTTTAAAGAAGAAGAAAAAATCTTGTTTGTCGTTTTGTGCACTGATAGCGATAGCGTCACAACTCGTTTCCTGTGGTTTATTGTGATGTGTCTGTGTGCTGCAATTTACAAGTGCATGTGAATTTTGTCTGCACCCTTAGAAATGATGCACACACACACACACGCTGCTGAGACTCCTCCCTTGCTCTCACGTGTCGTCTGGGCTCAGGTCAGAAACCTGACTGTGGCTGTCAGTCCTAAGAGGCAGATGGACAGCAGCGTCTTCCTGGATGATTTAGTGCATCACCTGGTGGCCACTGTTAAGAAGAGCTCAGCATGATGGGACATCACATTTAAAACTCTGGGCTTGTACAGTTTGACTCCACTACCTGAACATGGATTTTCTTTCTGTAGTTCAGTGTCACAGTGAGACAAGAAGAAGTCATTAGACCATCACAGAGGGATTTGTCTAATGTGTTGAAATAAGGATTTCTGTGCAGGTCCTCTGTTTGGTTGTCTCCATGCTATCTGACATTATCTTCAAATCTTTAATCTTTCTCCTTATTAAGCTGAAAGTCAGAGTTTCTCCATGAGAAAACAATGATGTTCATTCAGTGTAGGTTTATGTGGTATGCAGAGTCTTCCTCATTTCGGACATGTTCACGTGCCAGTGAAAGACCTCGGCTGTCTCAGATACTAGCAAGCAGTATTTTAGCTGTGGCTGTGCAGCCTTATCTGCACTTGAGGTCTGTACTTTAATGGGCCTTATTGATCTAAACAACATCAGAGGTTGTGGTGATGTTCTTAAGGCACAGATAACTTCTTTGTAATTCCACTCCAACAATATATTAGCCTTTTATTGGTCTAAATAACTTTGGCTTTTAGACAGTAATGCACCAGTAAGTCACAGCAGCTCTTCATGTCGGCAGGATCTTAATAAAGCATTTCCTCTGGACATCCTGCTGCGGAGAGAGTGAAAAACGACAGGTTAAAAGGCATGCTGGGAAGTTTCTATGCCGTCGCTGTAAATTATCTCTCTTCAATGCGTAAATAAAGGTAGGAGAGGTTTGTGAACAGGAAGGGTGGGGGTGGGAGGGACTGGTTTGTACAAGCGTGTTTCAACTATTCCACATGTGGAGATTCTTTAAGTAGGACAACAGCAGGTCATAAAAATTAAACTAGAAAATACAAAGCACATAACCAAAGGTGTGATCCTGTGTGCTTTATTAAACTCAAGCTGGACCAGATTTTATAAACAGATTGAGATTTAATGTGACATTATAAAGACAGAGCAGATTGATATGAACATCTATGATGGAAAAAAGAAAATGAAGAAACAAAGTTTGAAATAATGAATATATGAAGTCACAAAAACAGCAATATATTTTCAACAAAAAGATTTTATATGTTCATCCAACACAACTATAAAACACTATTACCATTAAATACAAATACCATTAAAACAAAGTAAATAAGTCAGTTAGTTTTGTAGCATCAGTTATCCATAGTTAAAAGTTTTCTCTGTGACTCCTGATTGCATCAGGCTCCACCTGTCACACCTTTAGGACAAGGTATTTGTAAAAACCTGTTAAGATGATTTGAAGTAAAGAGTTTGATGATGATTCAGAGTTTCACCTGGTGTTATAGTTCTGTTTGGTTCAGCCACACAAATCAGAACTGAACACTCATCTTGTCTCTTACATGGAGAATATCAAGCCTCCATCAGTTTGAACAGAGAAGGCTGAGGAACATTTCAATGCATTAGACTCATCTTCTGGTTTACCACAAACAGTGGGGTTTGGGGGGAGGGGTATTCTTATTACTTTAGTTTTTCTCTTATAATCACTTCTGAAAGGATGATAGATGAATTTTACTTTAAGCTGACAATCAAACCCAAAACATACAGTGGGGCAAAAAAGTATTTAGTCAGCCACCAATTGTGTAAGTTCTCCCACTTAAAAAGATCAGAGAGGCCTGTAATTTTCATCATAGGTATACCTCAACTATGAGAGACAAAATGAGGAAAAAAAATCCAGAAAATCACATTGTCTGATTTTTAAAGAATTTATTTGCAAATTATGGTGGAAAATAAGTATTTGGTCAATAACAAAAGTTAATCTCAATACTTTGTTATATAGCCTTTGTTGGCAATGACAGAGGTCAAACGTTTTCTGTAAGTCTTCACAAGGTTTTCACACACTGTTGCTGGTATTTTGGCCCATTCCTCCATGCAGATCTCCTCTAGAGCAGTGATGTTTTGGGGCTGACGCTGGGCAACACGGACTTTCAACTCCCTCCAGACATTTTCTATGGGGTTGAGATCTGGAGACTGGCTAGGCCACTCCAGGACCTTGAAATGCTTCTTACGAAGCCACTCCTTCGTTGCCCGGGCGGTGTGTTTGGGATCATTGTCATGCTGAAAGACCCAGCCACGTCTCATTTTCAATGCCCTTGCTGATGGAAGGAGGTTTTCACTCAAAATCTTACGATACATGGCCCCATTCATTCTTTCCTTTACACGGATCAGTCGTCCTGGTCCCCTTGCAGAAAAACAGCCCCAAAGCATGATGTTTCCACCCCCATGCTTTACAGTAGGTATGGTGTTCTTTGGATCCAACTCAGCATTCTTTCCCCTCCAAACACGACAAGTTGAGTTTCTACCAAAAAGTTCTATTTTGGTTTCATCTGACCATATGATGTTCTCCCAATCCTCTTCTGGATCATCCAAATGCTCTCTAGCAAACCGCAGACGGGCCTGGACGTGTCCTGGCTTCAGCAGGGGGACACGTCTGGCACTGCAGGATTTGAGTCCCTGGCGGCGTAGTGTGTTACTGATGGTAGCCTTTGTTACTTTGGTCCCAGCTCTCTGCAGGTCATTCACTAGGTCCCTCCGTGTGGTTCTGGGATTTTTGCTCACCGTTCTTGTGATCATTTTGACCCCACGGGGTGAGATCTTGCGTGGAGCCCCAGATCGAGGGAGATTATCAGTGGTCTTGTATGTCTTCCATTTTCTAATAATTGCTCCCACAGTTGATTTCTTCACACCAAGCTGCTTACCTATTGCAGATTCAGTCTTCCCAGCCTGGTGAAGGTCTACAATTTTGTTTCTGGTGTCCTTTGACAGCTCTTTGGTCTTGGCCATAGTGGAGTTTGGAGCGTGACTGTTTGAGGTTGTGGACAGGTGTCTTTTATACTGATAACGAGTTCACACAGGTGCCATTAATACAGGTAACGAGTGGAGGACCGAAGAGCCTCTTAAAGAAGTTACAGGTCTGTGAAAGCCAGAAATCTTACTTGTTTGTAGGTGACCAAATACTTATTTTCCACCATAATTTGCAAATAAATTCTTTAAAAATCAGACAATGTGATTTTCTGGATTTTTTTTCCTCATTTTGTCTCTCATAGTTGAGGTATACCTATGATGAAAATTACAGGCCTCTCTGATCTTTTTAAGTGGGAGAACTTACACAATTGGTGGCTGACTAAATACTTTTTTGCCCCACTGTACCTCTGACTGGCTGACTAGTTGGAAACAAGTAAGAAAATACTCACATTTTCTGTTGCCGTAACCCTGAATTGATCCTTACAACAGTTGAATATACATATTCCTTCACAATCTATAGCAATATTTGTGCAAATGTTTACATTTTGTATGCAATTGTCATATATTCTAACTCTTTTGCAACTTACTCTCGTTTAGAAGCAATGTAAGTGTTCTGAATATCTGATTGTTTTTTAGTCTGCAACCTCCTCCCCAAGCTCTATTGCACATTTCTTGTGTTTTCTGCCTCAAGGACACAGAATTGAAGAGTTTTAGATAAGTTTGAGACGCCCACGATGACTCTGTGACTCCTGAGAGGAAATTTGTTTCAGGTTTTTCAAATTTTTTCAGTTTCCACCAACATGAAAGTGAGGAACTTCTAGAATCTTTTGAGATGCTGTTTGCATGGACACAGATGATGCAACCTGTTGGGATACAGGCTTTTTGTGGTTCTGGTTTCTGGCTTCTGTCATAAAAGTCCCTGGATTTAAATAGTCAATTTAAGTTCCTTCTAATGAAATGTCAGGTGCAGGGTAGGACTTGCACAGAGCAATGCTCCTCCTTCCCTACTTGTGACTGAGAGCTGTCAGATCACCCCCCCCCCTTCCCTCATTAAGAGAATGCAGAGTTTCCAGTAGTCAAATATTTTTGATGGACAAAAAAGGTCAGGACTGTCTACCACAGAAGCATCATCCATCTGTCTGTTTGGAGTAAAGTTGATTTAAAACAAACATTAGAAAAAGAGTTTGCATGTTTTCTAGAGAAATAAACAGCTGGATTCAGACCCATTCATCAGCTGATTCGCTGATCAACATCAGCATGTCCATCTCCAAACGTCACTTTACAAAGAACTGAACAATAGAAAATAATTTATAAAATGCACCATAAGCATATGTAGACCATTCTTGTATTTTTTGTTTTTGTCTTTTAATATGTTTATAGATCTATTTAAAAAACAAAAAAAAATGTAAATGATTTAGAACCACAGTAAAGTAAAGCTGTGGTGTAAGAATAGTATTTTGTCATCAATTTAATGTAAATAATGTACAACTGTGAATGTTTTAACAGACTGTTTCTGTATTTCAGCCTTTTTCAGGGTAACATGTTTCTAATATTTAGATGAATAACAAACCCATTCATCTAGCGGTGTGTTTTCAAAGGGTAGGGGGTAGGGCGTCGTAATTTACAGCTATTTAAAGTCTTGGTTTTGGGAATGAATTATTTTGTCATCTCCTCCGTGATGAGATTCATCTTTAATAACTGTAACAATTATTTTATTAAAAAGAGAAGCCGATGCATTATGGCTATCTCACCAAGGTCTCAAGCTGGAATGAATTCTCATTAAGAACATTATATTACCCTGGTGTGCTTTCAGCTGGATGTCCTGCTGAAATTACATTAGGTGTCAACAATTTTTGTGTTAGAAGCAAGCAGTCATATTTACACAGCCTTGCTTTTTCATTTGCAGGCTGACACTGGGAGATGTATTAAAAAAGGTACTAATGTGTTGTATCTGATTAAGTCACGTTCAGAAAAACTTTAAAGGGTTGACTTTTAGTATACGGCAAGTGATCGTCTGTCATCAGCAAAAAGATCATATTTCCTATTGATTGATTGATCAGGATATTTTCATCTACATCCTGCTTTTCTTCTGATGGTTAACATGGTGTGCAACATTGTGTTTTGTTAATGGTTCCAGGCCCAGGGTTGCTGCTAATTACATGGTTGTAATTGTTTGTCAGTGTGATAATGTGTAATTTCCTATTTCCATGTGAAGTTGGACATTTGATGAAGGACGGATCTTGTCAGGAAGACAAAGTGCTGTCATTTGTCACCAGCTAAATGAGCTTCTCTCCAGACATCCACTTAGTTTTCTTTGGCAATATCATATGCACAGATCCTTTTTGGGCTGTTGCCATAATTTCCACATTATGTGGTTCATTGTATTAAAGGGCAAGATACAAAAACATCAGTCCCTGCATGCTTCTGTGGGTCTACAGTTACATTTTGGTTAAAGCTATAGCTGTATAAAGCTATAGTTGGTATAGCTAAAAATCTAAAGGAAAGTTGAGTGATGTTATACCACTCAGTGTTGTTCTCTGCTGACATATAGACAATTTTAAACTGTATTTCCAGAAAGAAAGAAGTGAAAATACTGAGTTTGGTAATATATTATTATTAGTGTTTGCTTGCAGTCATCACTTCCTTAAACTCGACAAAAGAGAAACTGTTTCATCATCTTCAGAAGTTAGATCTTTCTGTTTAATGTCAGCATGTTCATTTAATCCTTGTTCACACCTGCTCCAACATGACCAGGTCTGAAGTGAGCTGCTCCCATGAAGCCACTTCACACATGGTATCTCAACGTGTTACCACAGTTAGGATCAGGTGGTACTTTCCAACTGTGTATTTTATAACAATAATAATCTTTTGGGATGCATCAGTATCGATACTGATATCAGGTATCAGTACCATTCTAATATACTCGTATCGGTTAGTTAACCGATACAATGAACCGATACTTAAAATGTTGTTAGACACTTGAAATTTTAGTTTTGTGGCCATTTTTATTAATATTTTATTTTTTATTGAGTTAATTATCATTTGTTTTAACAAACAGAGAAGAAAATAAAACCATGTCTTCCAATTCATTGCATTTTTTGTGTGTGGTTTAAGTACTGGCATTGGTACTCGGTATCAACAAGTACTCAGATCCAAGTATTGGTATGGTATCGGTCTGAAAAAAGGGGTATTGTTGCATCCGTAGTCATCTTCTGTGTCCAAATCCTTCAATGGTCCAGTTTTCCAAACACACACTAGTTCAGTAGAATACTAGAAAACACCTGTTACACAGAATGGTCTTCAAGTCAAGTACCACCCCAACTCACTGATGCAAGTCCGCCCACAAGACTAAAGTTTGATGGACTCCACTGCAGCTTAGCTGCAAGTTCTCAGGTTTTACTTCCATCACTGGATAGGAAGCCTTACCTAGAATGAATGCTGGGTACAGCTCAAATAAAGGTAAGGACATTGCTAGATGTCTCTTGAGTGTGGGCTGAGAGAAACTGAGTTTCCACTTCTTCTAAGAATGTAGACAAACAATAAGGCTTCATTCATTTCACCACTTGGTCCTTTCTACTCAAACATTTTCACATTCAATGGACAAGAGTTCTAATTCTTTTAGTGAGATGCGTTAGGGGGACATAGTAGGTTTATATTGCCCTTCAAACCTAGTTGTTGCAAGAGTACACTTTATACTTTACACTTTAGTCAAGTGTTATAAGCTATACTAGTAAAAAACAGTACTTCTGTCACAGTTACACTGTCCAGGTTGATGTATTTCTTAGTTTTATACTTGGTCTTTCTCAGCAAATATAAAAATAGCAATAATGTCATCTAACATATTTTACAGCCACTTTAATATTCATCTTGAAGCTTTACATTTGGCATCATACACAATACTCTTACACAAGCACATAAGATTTATTCTATGTGTCATAATAATAACCTTTAAGTGTTGAAGGATCACAAAGTCACTCTGAGGTTTTCTCGCTGTCCACCTGTGATCACCAGAGATACACATTAATGGTAGGTCTGTACCTTAGTTTCAAGTAATAATATTCACTTTTCAACTCAATAACATTCATTATTGAATGATTGTTGCCAATAGTAAATATTTTGGCATCATTTCTCTCTGTTAATATAACGTGTCACACACTGTAGCAGTTGATGTTCATCTCGCATCTCTCTGAAAAGACTCCTCCTGGTTTTGATTAGTTTGATTCTGTGATGTGGGTTGGAAAAGCAGATTCCCCCTGGTCCATCTAATGAGCTAAATAATCCAAAGAGCGATGCACTGAATAGGTCTCCTGGGAAAACTACCTATTGTCCCAATTGCCCCTCTGTCTTTCCTTTCCACCCCACAACGATTCATGTCTTCATTGGTTATGTTCTGTCCACCTTGGTGGTGTAATCAGTTGAATGTAGTCGTTGCTTTTTACTGTTACCTAGGCTCTTAACACCAATACTTCTTCCTTCAAGGACAAATGGTATAGGAGAAGGAAGGCAGATCCCGTGTGAACTCCCTGAGCTCTCGCTAAGCAGCAGATCCCTTTTCAGTGCCAGCTGTTCTCTCAGATACACCAAGCCGTGCTGAAATTCTCTTAATATAATTCTGGGGGCTCAGGAGAATAGTGCAAAACAAGCGTGCCAATGAGGAGAACGTTGAATTTTTCATAAGTGGGCTTCAGGCTCGCTGAGTTAGTGGGCAGCACTCTCATTCATGAGCAGATGTTCAGTGCAGTTACACTCTGCAGTTAATGTGAACTTACTGGCCTCTTTGCCATTGGCTGCAAGGACGTTGGCAGAGATTTGACATCTGAGAATTACTCCCAGTAAAAGGCGCAGGCCTGGAAAGCGTTGCCCGGTCTTTTTTAGCCACTTCTCAGCCCGGGAGCTGGATCCTGGACAGGGGGAAGCGCTGACAGTCCATCCGTCTTCAGTCCGACAGTGATGAAACACTTGCCACTGTTTGCTTGGGGAATAGCGATGAAATTTCCACAAAAAGATAATTTCTGAAAGTTTTACATTTTTTCTATAATGACTGGTGAAACATAAGTGCACTGATTTGTGAGATATTAAGGACTTGAAAGTAGAGCTAGCCCTTGTTTCTAGGATAAAAAATAATGCTTGCAGAGAAATGAGTCTATTACCCTTGAAAGAGGAAACATAGTAACATGGCACCTGTGAGGGGGTAACTGTTTGGCCCTGAGCTGAAACCAGCTGGTGTTGTGGTCGGCCTGGTGAGCTATATCCTCTCCCCAGTCTGGTGCTTCAGACATCTGCATGTGCAGACTGCCCAGCCGTGGTTTGATGTGGCCATGCAGACCTTTAATAGTTTCCTTCTAACAAAGCAAAACGCTGTATGATTAGAGCATGTACGTGACATCAGGATTAGTAGGCGGCATGCCAATCATCCAGAGTTTGTGTGAAAGTCATCACGATTAAGTTGTGCATATGGGACTTAATCTGAGCAAATGACAAGCTCTTGTTTCCTCTGCACATCTCATTTTCACGTTCTAATTGGTCGTTTTCAGGTTGGCTTTATGAGAGCAAAACTAATTAGTGTTTCTAAATTCAGCAGAAAAAAGTCAGCTATCATGATTGTTCTGGTTTCCTCTCCAATGTCAGGCACTCAACAAGAAAATAAGTCTAATCACTTTCAAATGGCTTGTATTTTTAAACCTCTGAGTTGGAGCTGTAACTCCTGCTCTCTTAGCATTTTGTTTGGCAGAACCAGGGAACGGTGGTTGCCCTCTCGCCTGTGTACTCTCTTTGTGATTCGTGGGAAGTTTGGACTTGTGGCTGGTGGAAAAAACAACAGTACGTTGTGTTTTAGGTGGGGTTATTGTTGCTTTGATTAGGAAAGTCCTGCTGACAGGAGCAGCCCAGCAAGTTTACAGTAGCTGTGACATTGCCGTTACCTTTATTCAAAGTCCTCCATCTGCAGCGAGCCCTCAGGAAGCCCAGCACAGGCCCACTCAGGCGGCCTGCGGCCCACGGAGAGGGGAGTGAGCCCTGTTTGGGTTGGCAGATGCTCCCCTCTTGGGGAACTTTTGCTGCCTCTGCAGAAAGGCCAGTGGCGTCGGCTCTGGAGGGGCGGTGGTGATTCAAGGGGCAGGATGGGCTTTTTCCACCTCTCCTCCCTTTCAGGAAACACATTTTGCCGTTTGTTCCTTGTGTGTTTGCAAATGGAGGAAAGGAGTTAAGGTGAAGGGGCACGGGGCGCTGAATGACAAAGCTCAGCTGTGAGAGGCTGCCAACGAATGTTAGATCATCTGAAAAGGGCAGTTTATTATTGTGATAAGACCATTTCACAAAGACTCTTCACTAAAATCCTGTTAGTGGAGCTTCCTGTAAATGGACTAGAGATTGAGTCTATTTTTATTTTCCTCATCAGTGCTGTGGGAATTCAGTCTTTAGAAGCCAGTGATTAAAACATGCTTGATCTAAGGTTAGGGAGGAGTGGGGTTTAAAAGCAATTAGTGCAAACACCAAATTAAATTGGACTCAGTTACCATCTTCGAAATGTGTCATCATCTGTTTAATCTGGGGAATTCTTGTTTGAGATGGTAAATATGTGTCTTTGGATATTTAAAGACAGGCACTGAAAGAACGATTAAATTTGACAGTGACCTGTTTTGTGAAGCTTCACCACTGTTCTCATAACTCAGTAGAAGAAGACATGAAATGGAATATCAAAGGTTTTACTCAGTAAAATGATTGTGGGCAAAAGTAGAATTTTATTTGTTATCTTCTTTGAAATAATTTCCACTGTTTCTTTCTACCTCTCCAACCTCACATTCCCCTCCTGCCTCTTCTTCTTCTTCTCTCCTTCAACTGCATCTGCTGATGGACTGCTAACTGAATGTGAACCAGCCAGGAGACTCCAGTGGTGCCATCCTGTGGAGCCAGAGATCAAAGTAAGTAACGTACGTGCACAACACCAGAGAGGAGAGACACAGCTGCCATCTTTTGGACTTGCTTGTTTTTAAGTGCCTTTTTTAAACAATATGAAAATTGTTTTGGTTTGAAAGCCACAAAATGATAAAAAAAGGTTTTGCATAGTAACTGATTTCCTTGTTTCCTGATGCAGTTGATCATTGACATGAGTTTTGAATAAAGAAAATACACTGACAGTGATACTGTCTGTTAGCGCTGGCTGCTTAAGGTTAACCATGAACTTGAGGAGTTGTGTGCTGGCTCATGTCTGCCTCCCCGGACTATCCTAGAAGTCATTATACCTTGTGTGGTGTATAAACATGTCAAAAACAAACAATGACCCTGGGCAGACTCTGCACTGCAAAACAATTTCAAAGCTGTGTGGTGTAAATATGAAACATGACTAACCTTCACGCAGGGAAGACTTCACCTTAAAGCTGCTGTTTGTTTTATAGTCGCTGTCGACCTTGGACAGGTGGAGTTTACATATCTTGGATTCTTTTCAGGTGAATGTTACTCTGATTTTATTTCAACATTTAGGCTACAGTTTGGGTTGTTATGGTACATTTTACTAGGTTAATATTTAACATACTTTGAATATGTAAGTGATATTACAGAAAAATGAATTAGCAATAAAATTAAACATGAATTTTTGTTTAAAGCATAAAAACTGCTTAACTGAAGGCAGATTTCTCATCTGTCCACTACACATCAAATAATGAAAAGTCATTGTCTCCTATTATCGATCTCTCAGTCCGTGTTCGCTCTTTCACACCGGACTGGGGGTGACCTGTATTTTTAATAAAGCTCAGCTGCTGAATGATCAAATAGAGTCTCTAATTAAGGCCTAAGTGTCCACCCATGTAAAATTCCCTCTGGAATGCTAACAACCTGTGAGATTCCACAGGAATTCTCTGTGCAGGTCTGAGAGAACGGAGGGGAGCTGAGACAGGAGGGGGCCGTGTTCATGTGGCAAGCCAACATTTGTGTCAGATTGAGGCTAATGAAGGACAAATCCTTTGATACAAGCCTTAAGTAAATGATCCCTCTTTGAATATATAGGAGCATTTTAAAGGTGTTGTGTCTTCCTGCTGGGCTGCACTGCGAATGTCTTGTCTTGTGGTTTGATGAGGCCGGTCAACATGGCAGTCACTGTTTGACTGTGTGCTTAAACTAGTACCTCACCATGTTGCGACTGTTAGCAACAGATGACAGACACCGTTTACAGGGAGTTTCCAAAGTATCTTGAAACATTCGCTGAAGTTCTTGGTTACGTCGTGTGAGTCGTAGAACCTCGCTGTTATCTGAGACAGAGCTTCTCAGAGTTGGTTCGTACTTACGAAACCCGTCTCTAACCCGTCTCAGTGGACTTTTTCATGAGTCAAAAAAGTGAGAAATGTGAAACAACCCTGACAGTGTCTGGTGACCAAATTCCAAATAAAAGAAAGTACAATATGAATAAATTATATATTATAATTAAGGTTATAAATTGCTGCTAAGAAAGTTGCATGACACATGTCACCATTTGGAATTATGTCAAATGACAAATGTGATGTGACCTACATACTAGTAATGAGCAATATAAAAGGTATAAGGTAGACATTATATAAATGTAGCCATTTAGAGATTTTGACTATACTGCCATACCGCTATTACACATTTTAATGATGTCATCAAGCTGTGTCGACATATTTTACCAGGTACAAGGAAGATAAGGTCTTTGTCTTTACAATAGATGTTACAAGTTAAAAATTTGTTGTTTTTCATTTAAACTTTGAAGCATTTTTACGTGCAGGTTTAATTTTGTGTGATGTTAATAAATAAATAACCAGGAAAGTTTGAACTTTATTTTCTTAATATTTAGCTTTTTTTTAAATCTAACATATCTTTATTATACTTATGTTGTGAAAATTTTTGTGTTTCATTATTTTGGGAAAAGATTTGAATTTTTTTTTTTCAAGGGATTTTGCACAATAAATGTTCTTTCAGTTGCATTCTAAACCCTTTGGAAGTAGTTTTGCTGCAGTATCTGGAAAGTGAGAATGATCATTAATCAGTCAGTTTTGACATATATAAAGAAAAATACAACAACATATTGCAATATATATAGTTACTGCACATGCTTTAGATTTAGATCACAATATAGATTTAAAGCCATATCACCCAGCCCAACTAAATTCTATAAAAAATGTCACAAAATTATTTCTCATACCAATTCAGAGTAATTCCAACTCAAACGTTTGTATTTTGTGTCTCCAGTTTTTCTCCACATGTCACAGCTTCAACTTTTATCCTTCTTTTATTTTGTTATACAGGAATATTTTTAACATTGGCAGTGGTGAGAAACTACACAAAATAATCATTTCCAGTTCAATGTGTGTTAAAAAACAGTTTGATAATAAATGGAAAGTATGAGTGTCGTGTCATTTGACAATGTAAATGAGCCTCTCAAATTTTTCCCCACCCTCTTAAGAGGGATCACATTTACATAACGGGCCGGGGTTTGATACTCATGCAAATCGATCACACAGACAAACCTTAGTTTTCTCAAAGTAGAGTTGATTTTGTTTAAACTTCAGTTTTTTTAATATCTCAGTGTTTTTCTAATTTGTTTTTCTAATAACATTCAAATAAAATACAGTCAAATATATATGAAAAATAGTTCAGAAATAAAAAACCTCTCAGCAGAACTTTTCAGAGCAGTTGGCAGTTGCGGCATTGCTGTGCATGGATATGAATCCTAAACTTATAATTATGTGGCACTTTTGAATATTAATTGGACAGACAAGGACACAGAAATGTGACAGTAAAATGCAGCGCTACTAGCATACTGCAGCAGTCATTATTAAATACCTTTCTGCTTCTTTGGTGCGACGCTTGTTTCTCTAAGTGAAACAGTGTCATTTGATTTTTGCTGATGTAGCATGCGTTCTTCATAGATGGATGGATTGGATGTATCCAATTAGCCATGGTCATTGCTTGTGCATTTAAGCTGACAGTGGAACTCTTGCTCGCCTTGGTTTTGATGGTATTTTTTATACTTTAAAGGCCCACTAAGTGTACATTGTGAAGAATGTACACCTGATATAGATTTGATTTACCACTGCAAGACATTTTCCTAATTAGACGTGAGAGAGAAATAATTGATTTTCTGTAAGTAATGTAAAGGAAAAAGGAACTCTCACAGGATGATAATGTGACCTAGATTTATACCTTTTTCTTCCAGTTTTATATACAACACTTGAAGTACTTTCTACTTTCACTTAGGATTTTATAAATTCTGTGTATTTGATAGAATTAGCAGGAAATATGGCGCTGTACGGCCCACACTTTGGCTTCAGGCTTGAAAAGCGATGGCTCGTGACTCGAAAGGCCCAGACGCACGTTGTCTCTCTTCAGGACTCCCGACCTTCCAGACAACCCAAACCATGCCGGCCAGTTTGGAAGCATGAGCCCTGTTTGTAAACATGAAAGGAGGCATGAGAAGCGCGTTCGCCCTGGCTTTGCTCAGCTCATAGACAGGCGCAACGCAACATGACAAGCAACAGATGTGTCACACAGGCAGAAATCAAATCAGCCGTCCAGCATGGACTTGTGCACACCATCAGACATGTTCACAGTGATGAGGCACGGAGGCAATGAGCACTGCTGGCAGCCGAGACAAGGCAGAGCCTCTACTGCTCCCAGCTTCCTGTGTGGAAAAGCACAGGCCTGTTTGTGGGCTGCTTTGACACTCCAGTCACTGTCATGTGGGGGTGTTCGCTGCAGCTCTGATCATACGTACACGCTGCTCTCAAAGAGCGTCACATCAGCTGTGTGACAGGTAGGCTCCCAATGAGACAACAGCCAGAGGGAGTGTCCTTTTCAATACTCTCTGTGAGACCAAATAACATCATACCACATCATTTGAAATATTCTCATGTTGTCTTTCAGCAGCGTTGTAACTCAGTGGGGTTTCAGTTGTGTTCTGCTGTAGATGAGAGAGGCCTGTGTCAAAAGGTAAAAACTCAAATTACACCTCCTTGTTTTTTTTTTCTGGTGTCAACTTTGTTTAGCAGTAAAAGGACAGCGCAATGAACATGTTAATGATATTCTCAGAAGCTTAATCTCCCTGTTGCCACTGTCCTGTAAGCAAATAGTGTGGCTTCATGTCGAGCTGAGACAAAAAAAATCCATCATCTGAGTGAGAGAATGAATGAAGGTGTAGCAACAGCTGCTTGACTGAGCGCGTACTACAGCCTGTCACCCCACATCTGTTTACCACTCCAACAGCCACACGAGTGTTTATATCCACAGGTATAATTGAGTCATTTTCCCGAGGACAGCTGTAACCCTCGCCAAGTTATATTCCAACTTTCCATTAAAGCGTGGGGGGGAGGTTTTACTGATAGTAATCACACCCAGCAACACTGCTATGTAAGTATGGCTTATCGGCTTTGTCAATTTGGTTAAGTGACATGAACGTGGGTGATTCACACATCAAACTCCGAGGCTCTGACACAGACCACATACTGCAGTCATTTAATAAACATGGGTAACTTACATTCTTAACAAGTATGTCTGCTGCAAGGACTTAATCATGAAAGTGATGCTGTGCCAAACCCATATTGAGAAGACAAAAATGCAAATCTGCACACAAGCTTTTCAACATGCCACTGGGGGTAAACTTAACTGTCCACATCCAGCATGTGCAGCCTATGGAAATTGAAAGGACAATATCTAGATCTAAAACGCACCATTTAAATATTCAAATGTTAACACCAAACAATAAAGTGCATTATGGCTTTTAGTATTTGCATACAACTCTGTTTGCTGCTGTGTGCCGGGGATAATACAAGGAAGGGAGAGGGAGCGACAAGGAGTGGGAGAAACACCGAGTGGAGGATGTGGAGCACACAAACAGTCTTTGTCTGATGGTCAGAGGGAAATTACATATAATAACTGTAGTTTGTTTTAACATTCGTGTATGTTTTAATGTCACCACAGTTAGCAGGGACAAGCAGCATCTACCAAAACCACTAAATCCTGAATTGTGTCTGTTTTTTCCTGCTGAAAGACTTTTGATACAGCGAGAGGGAAACAGACCAACACATATAGGGTTAGAGTCACTGAAGGAAGCGTGTGAGTTTGGATCAGATACAACACTGCAACAAGACAGCTGAGATGAGAAGTCATTTCATGAAGATTCCAAAATATTATCTGGTTTGGAATTAAAGACATGCACTTTGTTTTCTGCACAAATAACAAGGTCATAATACTAACAGTTACTTCACACGAGGTGTTGAAATTCACTGTAAAAACAGGCTTTTTTTCTTAAAAGTTATAAGATTTGACCTTTATAAGATAAATGAAGGGTCATTACTGTCTCTTTTTCTACCTTCTCATGTTTTTTGTAAAGTTATGAGTAGATTCATTCAACGGACGGTTAGAGGAAGCAGATCAGCAGGACAGGAGGAGGCCCCGCTTAATGTCTTAGAGTTACACAGGTGAAGGATCACCTGTGCTAACAATTATATCTGTATCCACTGCAACGCTCACAGTGCTTTTAGCTCTATGTGCTGTGTAGTTACACCTCCTGTAATGAGTTTGTTCCAGAATCAAACAGGAGTTATTTTATACCTTTACATTTTAGAACAGTGCCAATTACTTTTCAAATGTTTCGTCACAACTTCCAACTTACAGTTTTCAGCCGGTTTTCTTGAGACGTTGTTGCTTGTTATCAAATTTAAAATGAGACAATTATTTTTATGAAATGTTAAAATACCCCAGTTTAAACATCTGAAATGATGTTTATGTTCTATTAAAAATTAAATGAGTTTATGAGATTCACTACATTTGGTTGTGCAGTGGTGCAGTGGGTAGCACTGCAAGAAGGTCCTGGGTTTGAAACCAGCCAGGACCTTTCAGCATGGAGTTTACATTTTCTCCCTGCACGTGTGTGGATTTTCTCTATAGGACTCCGGCTTTTTCCCCACAGACTACAAACATACATGTAGGTTAATTGGTAACTATAAATTGGCCTTAGATGTGTATGTTGTCTCCGTGTGTCCCAGTGATGGACTGGCAACCTGTCCAGGTGTAGCACTGCCTCTTGCACAGTGACTGCTGGAGATAGACACCAGGGGTCTCTACTTTGCGTAGAATTCTTACTAAAATCGTACTTAAGCTCAGCAAAAAAAATCTACTTAGGCCAAGTAAGTTTGGGACCTATAAAACATGGCGTACACACAGCTGCACGCAATCTCCGCTTTATAAATCACACTTTACCTAGAAATGTGCTCAGGTGTTTCTGGATCACATCCCGCCCTCAACGCCCACTTTCTGCCATAAACGGTCAATGCAAAGTGCCTTGTGCATATAGATGAGCTGGCTCATTACAGCATTCCACCAATAAGATGGCGACCGCAGATCAAGGAAGCGCAACTTCACCGAAGCAGAAATTGAGGTTCATGTGGGTGAGGTGGAAAAACAAAAGGAAGTGCTTTTTGGAGGTCACAGCAGTGGAAGTAAAAGAAAATCCATGGAGTGGGACAGCGTTGCTTAAACCGTCAATGCTGTGAGTTCTTCAGAGAGATCTGTGGCGGCATCCCGGACGGCGACCGAGGATGTGGCTGCAGGGTCAGTCTGTCCTACCAGTGCGCTTCCGGCGCATGGCGTACCTGGAGGTGGCCGGGTGTGTCCTGACTGCAATTTCAGGCCCACTTAAAGAATTAAAAATTGTAAAAAAATAAAATAAAAAATCATGCCTTCTGTGTTGGTCATATAAACAACGCATAACATTTTGTCTCAATCTGCCCCCCTGCTGATATTCCGCATGTCGGGGCGGGGGCTGTGTGTGTGGGTGGGGGCGGTTGTTTGTTGTTCTCTGAGTGCACGAAGCGGTACAATGGATAATGCTGCTGTAATTAATAATTTTATCCTTCTCAGCACTGCAGGTGCTCTTCATGTCCAAAATGTGCGTAAGCTAGGTCCTTACTCAACTTAAAGTTGCACAAATTTTTCCACTTCGTTTTTTTTTTTTATAAATCCCAAAGTTTGCGTGGAAAGTTGCTTACGCAGTTTTCCGACTCCGTTTTGTGCGTAAACAAGCTTTATAAACGAGACCCCTGGTCTCTGCGACCCTGACTAACTTAGATATTGAAAATGGCTGAGTGCATTCTACATTTACAAAGTAACAAAGATGTGTTGGAGTTGTAGATTGTGACCTAATACAGCCTAAAGGTTGAATATGCAACATTTTCATAAAAAGCAATGTTTTTAACACAGTAATCCTTCCACTATTTCCTTTAACAATTATACTTGAAGTAAATGTATAATAAAATATTTATTTTGCATTTTGTTTACATCTCCCAGCCAATAGCTGGCAGAGCAGTGGGCACCATTTTGGGTTGCCTAACACGGTGAATAGTCCGGCACAGCGAGGCTGCTACTATGGAGGGGGGCGGAGTCGTGGGTCGAGCAGCTACTTCAGAGCTCCGGGGATTTTGTTGTCCTTCTCATGGAGGAGCAACTGGAGAGGATCGGGGACCAGAGGGGTCTTGATCCTGGCACCTTGACTGCTGGAAACCTTTTTCTGTTGTTGTTGCTGTGGCGTTCTTGTTCCATATTCCACCTGTAAATAAACCAGTGGGCGGTCAGAGCAACCTACTACAAGGAGTTGACCACCAAAATTTTTGTTCAGGATGGAGGATTGCGTTGAATTAACAATTGAACCCAATCAGCTGGTTCCTTAGATAGGAAATGCTTTATTACTAATTGGTTGATTTTTTTTTTTTTGTAAAGTGCCTTGAAATGACTGTTATGAATCGGCGCTTAAACTTGAGCTCAGCTTCCCTGTCAAATAAAGATCAGTGTTTTATTTGAACATCTTATGTCTGTAAGTCTCCTGTTGAGAGGACGATCTTCCTCTGCACAGGTGAGTACAACAACCTCCATAATCCTTGGTTACTTAGTGCATTTAAATGTGGATTGTAACTCAGATTAAGATGAAACACAGTATTATAACTCTCCCACAATGCATTTCAAGCTTTCTGTTCCAACATGCTACACAGCTCTGGAGTATTTGTATCAGCTGCTGGCACTTTATGTTGCTGCTGTACTGTATTTAGACACATTGGTGTTTAAATAGGACAGTTCTAGTTTTATTTTCTTTCATTTACTGATTAAATGTCTCCAGTATTTCCTTCTAAACTATGCAGAACATTTCTATTTTTTGAATTATTAATGTGTATATTGAATTATTGAAGAAAGATAATTTCTGATCAGATTAATATTAAATCCCCGTGAAATATTAATGGCTGACGTTAAAAGTGATGATCTTACGGAACCATTAATTTAATCACAAACAGACGGCTTAGTGGTGGCAAGGAGTCAAGTATGGTGGGCCTGTTTTAGCCTTTAATGCAGTTTCCCTCGAGGTTGGTGAATATGAAATATTGCCATCGTCCACTTTGTTCTGTTAATGTCATCGTCCAGTTCTGCCCTGAGGCTGACGGCCAGCTCACACGGGGAAAGTTCACCAGTATTTGTCTGCAGGTCTCCTTTGTCACCTTGCTCACATGTGACCTGGACTGCAGCCAGGGGACAAGTTGCAGAGACTTTATATGTGTTAATATGAAGTTTGCATATAACTATAGTTGGCATAAAGAGAATGTCACATCCTAAAGCAGATTTCTTTTGTCCATTTTGAAAACATCTCTTTGAATAATGATACTCAGAAAGACTTTGATCTATCATTTAACATTCCCGATGGATCTTTGACCTCTCCAAGCTCTAACCCCGCCTCCTGCCCACTGACCACCTGAGAGGACAAAGCAGGTAAAGAAAATGGATGGATGGATGTAACATGCTACAACAACTTTACATTGTACTGCTAAGTTGTGGAATTTAGAGAACAAAGCTGTTATTCTAACAGAAAAAAATAAAGTCTGATTAATGATGTTTTAGGTCTTAATGTCTGTAAGGAACATAATAACAAAGTTATTCAAAATTTGATAACCATGGAGGCAAATAATTTCAAATATTTGATATTTAAATTATTTTCAAATGAACAGGGACATGGGGCGGGGGGGGTTGTTTCCCCTGGTGATCCTCCAGGCTTTTTTATTTCTTTGGTGTGTCTCCAGTTCATTAATGTTCTAAGCATGTGAAAGAACCAGATCATGCTCCAAAACCCAGAGCTGATGACACCTCAGGCCCATAAACATGTACAAACACACAGACACTCACACGCACACACTCCCAAACACATGTACTCACACGCACACACACACATGTACACACACACTTCCAAAAGCTTGTACACACTCACAAAAGTCCCTCAGCTGTTGAAAGTCCATTGACTCTTTCAGGAAGTGATGGCCGTTGAGCTGTCCTGATTAAAATGACAATTGTCTAATTAACTCGACCTCGGTGTCAGTGCACTAAGCGGCTGATGGCCCGCCCTGTTTGAAAACCCTTTGTCTGCATAGCGTACAAAAAATGTTTTTTTCTTCTTTATATAAAAATGCCTCAACCCCATTTGACAGGATTTGCTAATGGCAATTATTTCACATAAGCTAATTAAAATGAGGCAAAAAATAGAAAAAGTAGAAATCCTCCTCTCCAATCCTCCAGGGATTTGTCATTTGGAGTATAATATCACAAGCTCCTCCAAGCAATGTTAGTCATTTAGATTATGTACAATAATAAAGTGGTGTCTTGGTCTTCAGCCTGATTTCATTTTGAGTATTTCCAGGGAAACACTCTCTCACCTTTGGCTTCCATCAGTCTGCAGGTCAAGCAGACTGATAACAAACGACTTCCAGAAATTAACTTCTGCAAAAAGGAGAAAAGCACAGATTTCTGGAGCCTCTATTAATCACTGGTATTGCTTGATGGACTCAAATAAAAGTGCATATGTTAAAAAAAGAACAACAACTTAAAGGACTGAAGAAGAAACATCTTTTTGGTGTGTTATCATTCTGCTGGTGATGAAGGTCTGCAGGGAGATAATTACGCTTTAGTGAGAGTTAATGAAACAAAAACTTCTTTTTTCTTGCAAAAAAGGAAGGGCATGTCTTTTGTACTGGTATCTGCAGATATCTCCCACCCTTGACAAGGCGCACAGAGGATTGGTTTTGTTTTAAGGTTGCACCCCCCTCTGCCCCCCCTCCCCACTGCCTGTCAGTCTGTGTCTGATATGAGCGAATGAATGAAGCCAGAGTCAATGATGTCTGCCTCTCCACTGCACTGTTGCATGTGCCTGTCTGTGAGCATTAGGCTTGCTGTAAGACATCAAATAAGAACATCACAACAGGTCATCAGGGATACGAGCTCATTTAAATAAAAGAAAATTCGGGGCCAAAAACGACGAGGAAATTCATCTCAATTCCAAGTCCTGCTGTGTTGTTAAAGCAAGAGCGTGTTTTCGACATGGAATGACCCCACTTTGTTGAACATGAAGGGAATGCACAGATTAGTATTTATTACACAACAACATGGAAGCCATATGTATTATCTGACTTTAGATGCCCCTTCCAGTAAGTGGAGGTGAGACCACGCCATTGTCTGAAACACTGCTGAAGCTGCGCAGCGCAGAGTGGTGACCAGAGAGCTTGTATTAAGCTGTCCTTGTGGAAGCTCACATCTGGTATGTGGAGGTGTGTGTGTGTGGGGGGGGGGGGGGTCCTCTCCACCCTCCCCTCCCACAGTACTCTCACATTTCATCATATGTTCTCCAGTACCATGAAGTTAGCACAAAGCCAGCACAAGTTGGCTGTTCTGGATCCATCTGTTGTTATTATTTTCCTCTGATAATTGGCATGAGCAATGGCATGCCTGTACCCCCCCCACCCCACCCATCCATACCCCCCACCCCGCCTTTGAAATGATACACCCTGTTTATTTTCCTGAGGTCTCATTTCTTCTCTCCTTTCTCTCAGTCTGTCTTCCTTCTCCTGTCAACCAGTGTCACTGCACCCCTCTCTCCCCCACCCACCTCCGATCCATTCGAGAGGGTTTCACATGAAAATTACATCTCTGACCAGCCAACTCAGTGTGTCACTCAGAATCTGATGCATCCCTTTAGATTTTTCTTTCTCTCACTCATGGTGTTGGTACTTCATCTGATAGTTGTTTGTTTTTGTTTGTTTTTAGTAGATCTTAACCACATTAACCTCCCTAAAGACAGTTGAAGAGAATTACAGGATCGGGGGTGTTAGTGATGCTTTTCTAAACCGTTTTATCTCTTCTCTCCTCCTGGAGGTGTGGAAGGAAAAATCAAGATTTAAAAATAAAGTACTTTTTAAAACTGAAGACTTGATTTTAATGAGCGACCACACCAAAAACTGACCTACATAAGTTAATTAAAATGCAGTGTTTAAAGTTTTAATTAGAGTTTTAGGTTGTAATTAAACACTTTCACATTGAAGGCTTGGTGCTCGGCATAAAAATGTTAGTTTTTAAAAATGTTATCTATGGATGATCCTCTGGTTTTTATTTTCTGTCCTAAAAGCCAGTTTCAGTCTTTTTTCTAGGTTAAAATCTGACAATCTAATACTTGAATTTAAATTCACTAAACTGGGGCAAATCGAACACATGGAAAACATTCAACATCTGGTCTAACTCTGCAGTGCAGTAAAATAATTCTGTACATTTTTACACAAATCATCATACAAAAATGTTCCTAAATAAAAATGTTTTTACTGAATGATTTTAACTGCAGTGGATTTTTAAAACAAATTAATATTTAACAAAATGTCATTAATCAATGTCATTAAAATGTCATTTTGCATAAAAACTGAACTGCATCAATTTATCCAAATATTCAAATAGTTATTTTGCATTGTTTAACTTTCCTGAAGTAAAATTGGAACATCCGAAAAATCACATCCTGAGAAAAGGTTTGTTTTTCTGTTCCACAGTATCAGATAATAACTGAATATTGTAGGATCAATAGTTTTTTTTAAAGGTTCCAACAAATCAATTTTTACAGTTTAAGCATATCTTTGTAAAATAATAAATCATTAAATTTGTTTATTCTGTCTGATGCTGAAGACATACAGGTTTGTATCAGACAAGTGCTTTTAAACCGACTGTCAGAATTAATGAAGCTTTATTGGTTTGGGTGTGTCTGTGGATGTTGTGATGTGTGTGCTGTAATGATATACCCTAATTAGTTTTTACACACTGATGTAAAACACAAGATCAATGCTGAGATGTCCTTACTGATCCTGATCCAGCAGAAATACCTTCATCTGGACTTATACTTAAAATCTGATTCTGTTATTTTATTCCCACCCGAAACACTTCCAACACACATTAGTTGGGACTATTTACTCAGATGCGAGACACTGTCGGTGCTCACATAAAGTAAAGAGAGGCAGAACTTTTCCAGCTCTGTGAGAATCCTCTGCTCCTCTCATTAGGACATTTTTTGAAGATTAAGAAAGAATGTTGTTGTTTTTTTGTTCTCCCTTGTTGGGTTCTGCTGTGACCATGTTGATGTTCATTTGTTCTACTTGCTCTGGCCTAATTAAAAGAGGCCAGGACAGGTGAGGCTCTCAGCAGGCGTCTGCTCTGGACCAGCTCTTCCTTTGCTGAGTGTTTGTGTTTATACAAAAGGGGCCGTCTTCCTGCATAATTAATCTAGAGCAAGGCACCGGCTTTTGTTGTGTTTTGGCCACATTCCTCTGGTCCTTCTCAGTCTGGGCTCAACTTCTCTTTTTCCTTTCCCTCTCTCTCCCTACCTCTCTCTCTCTCAATACACATGCACACATGAAACACTCAACTATCACACAATACTTGAGCTACCTGACACTTACTCCTGCAGCGTTCTCTCTTCTTTACAAGTGGATTTAAACCTTTGGAGGGAATGTGAGTCATAAACACAATGACAGTGTGTTTAGCCGTACACGGGTGAGTTTAATCTGTCTTTCATTCTTTGTCTCCTCCTCTTTCTGCTTTTATGGGACTGTGTTTGTGTGCATGACAGTGTGTTCTTTGACAGAAGTTGTGTAATTTGTAGAGATAACAACAGGTTGACTGTCAATACCAGCAGCAGCTCAACTGTAGTTTCTATGGTTGGGATGTTTTAGGTGTTGTAAGAGTATCTGCATGTGCATCTTAGACTGTGCCTTAAAAGAATGTCTTACTCAATCAGTGTGTAATGTTCTGAGTTGTTTAACAGTTAAAGATTTGACAGTGCTGATCTGAGATTGTTAAACCGTGTGACCTTTAGTTTCTCCTTGCTGTGGATCCCGACCTGCCCGGGCCGTGACCTTTAAACAGGAAGGTGTTTGGGTCTCACTCTCAGTCCATAAAAATTCATAAAGAAGGTGTTCTGCATCAATGTTATTGGATATTTGGTATTTTATGAGCTCATTGTAATACTGTATAGAGATCCCAGTCCCTGCTTGTTTTAGTGTAAGAGGAAATATATTTTAGTTTGTAATAAGACAGCAAAACAGCACTTTCTTCATTTTTTGTTCTTAGCTCAGCAAACCGTGAGGGCAGGCCTGTAAAATCTGGGGCATCAGACAGACCTGACGCTCACCAGACTCCACTGCTGCCTGTTGAGGTCAAAAAAACATGAAACCAAGAAAAAAAACCTGCCAGAAAAAGGCGGGCTGGGTTGAACTTGGGTTTAATTGGTGAGTTCTGAGTCTGTTTGCGTGTCAGAAAGTGCTGTTGTTTACAGTCTGTTTTGGTTTTACAATTTTATGCCGAGGTCCTGCCAGTCACATCAGAAAGAAAGCAAAAAAAAAAACAGGATATTTTCGCACTTTTTAAAATGCTTTTAGCCTTTATGAGACTCAGTCATGTTTTTAATTTTAATCAGTTCTTTTTAATAAAAGGCCAGAAGGAAAAGAGAGAGAAAATAACGTGGCGTGCAGATCATATCTTACAGTAAGCAGCTGCATTTGTTGAGAAGTGAGTCATGCTTTAGATTTTTATGTTTTGGAGTGCAGACACTTACTTGGAAAATATCATGCACACACCCTAAAAACAAACAATAATGACCCTGCATGTTGATATCACTGACTCTACACAACTAGAATCCTCCTACACCCTTTTTTTATTTACACAACACTCTAATAGAGATCCACCAGCCATAAGGTGTGTTGAACCCGGATCACACACTTTATTTTTGTTTTATTTTATTCAAACACACCGCTGGGTGCTGGCACGGTAAATAGACACTGGATTTATTCAGATTCTGACACTAAGTGGGTCCAAACATCCAGGATGGGCTGTGAAAGAGCCACAAAGACAACTCTGGCAGCCTCCCATTGACAACCATTGAGCTGAGCATTAATTAATATGGTAATGATGTGTGAAGGTTCGTTAACAAGCTGCCACAGAAGTAGCCACAGATACAGTATTAAGCATGCTTAAAATAATTAATGGAATAACTTCACTTAGTGGTAAATATTCATGGGTCCTCATCTTTTTTGTCTGTGCGGTGTGAAAAGAGAGGCTGGCCTGTCCATTAGAGGAGCTGAAGAGCTATTCACAGTGAATGTGGGCTTTTTGTTGGGATTGGGTACATTTCAGTGGAGGGGTATTAATTCATATTTCAAACATGCAATCTTTCAACAAAGCCAAAGGCACTGATAACATACCTGGGAGTAGAGAGCATATTGTGAAGCTGCGACCTCTTCACAAATAGGTAAGTCCACTTCACAGGTTTGTGGACAGAATACAATGAGTCTGTTCATGCTTAGATGTAACCACAGCAGTTCATTACCATAGCAAAAAAATCCAAATAAAACCCCCCAAACTTCTGGTTGTACAGTTTCATTTAAAATAGTCTCATGGCTACAGCAACACTGGTGGTATTTTCATGAAGAATAAAACGTGTATTTGGATCATCTGATCTTCTGGAGGTTTCACGCTTATGTTCAGTAATCTGTTTTGGAACTGTTATTAGGATATTTCTTTGTCAGCACTCATTAGTTTGTTCTATTTTCCACTTTATTTAACACAAGAGACGTACAGGAAAAGCTTGTAAAAGGTTTTTAGTTTTCTTTGTCTGTTGAAATTCTTGCATTTTGATTCATATTCTTAGCTTCGGCCTCTCACTGAGCATGCACATAACCCACCTAGGTGGGTAATTATCTCAACCAGGAGTTGCTCTATTCCCTAAAATCTCAATGCGGGAGTGTGTGATGGGTTCGGTTCTCCCGACCGGGCGAAGCAGCGTGTGCTTGTTTATCCTCACCCTGCGATCTGTGCACCCCCACTGTTCTAAATGGCAACATTACCGCCTTGTGCTGTTTGAAATGGAGACAATTATCTGTTTAGGTATTACAAGATGGGCTTTATATTACAAAGAGAAAAGGCGTACAGCTGCTGTCAGGATCGAGTTGTTGGCTTTTCTCACCAATTCAAATGTTCCGTCATTAAAATGATGGAACATTTATCTAAATGGATGTTATGCATTGGGTAAACTCATTTAGCTCCCAGGGCTCTTTCAGGTGATGGGAATTAATGATGTTTAGTAGTTTGAAACTGAAAATATCTGTCATTTGTCACCACTCACCATTGATTTACGATTCCATTGATGATATGTTAATTGAAGTGTAATGAATCACAATAATAGGGTAGTTATGTGGGAATGGTCCATTTTCACTGATCGTTCAACCCTCAGTGGAGTTCAGAACGAGCTGCATGTTGACTTGCCTTTTCAACAAGGACATTTAGTTGGTCGTGGGACGGGGACGTTTTTATCTGCTCGCTCTGTTTTAGATATACACTCACACAAATGCCTGGCCACAGTTTTGACTGCCAAATGTAAACGGCAAAAAGAGCAGTGAGAGAGAGCATTTACCTTTTTCTTCTTTTTTTCTTCTTTTTATTTGGATATGCTTTAATGCTTTTATTCAAATCCACCTGTGATGGTGCCCCACAGTCACTTCTCAGTTTACCATAAAAATACAATTTTGTTTTCTTCACTTTTTTGCCTGGGTTGAGTGCGCTGTGTGGAAAGCTTCCAGCATGCAGATCAGGGCCACCCAAGGGAGTTGAGACAGGGCACAGCAGGTACAGATAGTGTGTTTACCTGCTGGGGGGGAGGGGGGGGCAAGAGGAGCTTCTACTAATACGAAGCAAAGTTTTTGTCTTGCAAATAAAGAGTTCAGTCACAGACAGCCCCATTGTTCCTGTGTTATCATCAGTGGGTGTAGTTTTAGTTACCACACTAATGGAAATGTGAGGATGTGTGGAGCGGGGACAACACTAGGCTACAGGAAGATAAGCAAAAGGTGCTTCTGTCCCACTCACGGCTGAAATGGTGTCTTTCACGTTCTTAGGGGCCGAGGGAGATACACTGAATGGTACGGCGGCTGACAAACAAAGAAAAAGCAAACAGCACAGGAATGTAGAGAATCGATTTCTTTCTGATGATTTCTCAGAACATATTAGACACTGTGTTTCTGTAGCTTATCGAGTCTGATCAATAACAACCAGTGGCCTTGTTGTTAGCATTTTGTTTACACTTGTGCACTCAGTACGTTGCCTCACAGGTGCTGATGACATGTGTTGTAGTAATTATTTCATCCCTGTAAATAATTCTGTTTTGTGTCTGCAGGGTGAGGAGGCTGTTTCTCCACCGCTGGAACTGGAGATTGTTTTAAATAAGTGCTCGTAGAAGGTAAACACACAATCATTCACCAGACTCCAGCCTCTGTGTGTGTGTTTGTGAATGCTCTGTTGAATTGGCTTAATAATTAACTAATTGCTGTCTGTCCTTCTTGCTTGTGTACTGTGTTTTGCGTGCATGTTCGGGGCCGGGAGGGTGACTGGGGGATTTAACAGGTGCACCATGTCAGTGTTTTGACAAGCTGCTGTTCTGAAATCAACATGGTGAGTAGGAACAGGACGGATCCCCTGCAGGTGTATGCGCAGGTAGTTTAGAGAGACTTTGAAGTTGCAGTAAGAAGCTTTAGGGTCGGAGAACGTTTGTACATCTGCTCACACGAGACAAGACAAACCAAAAGAATGCAAAGTTCTGCTTCACATCTGCCTGTTCTGGTCAGTATATTGGTCATTCTGCACTGCTTTTTGTAGAATTTTAGGATGCAAACGTTTGACAGGGTAATAAAACTTTGAGGGAAGTGGTTTGGCGTGTGTGTTTGTGCATGGAGGTGTTAGTAATTCAAAAGAAGTGGATTTTTTATCTGAAGTCATTTCATGGTCACTCCCTCGCTCTGTCTGTTAAGTTACTGTAACTTGAAACTTTCAACACGTGCATTAGACCGGTGGGTTTTTATTTTATCTAGTTTTTGTAGCTTCTATATTGTTACAAATGTTACATGTGACTCAGATCACTTGATGCTGGTTGTTGTAAAATTCGTCAGTTTGTTGGAACAAGCTGTGGTTCTGAAACAGCTATCAGTTTTAAACGTAACGTAACATCTAGTTCAGTTTAGATCTTTATTTTAAAACTGTCATTTGTTTCTTTTTCAACTTGAAAACATTCAAATTGGAATTTGGTTTTGTGACATAACACTTCTGATGAGTAGCTCCTCATCAGGAGGAAGGAGTTTTCTACCGAGTTCCGTCCCCTAATTTTTAGTCTGAAGGAAAATGGATTTACTTCAAATATTAGGCAAACGTCATGGATCCTGTGCATCAGCTCAGGTCCCTGATCAGAGGTCTGTTCACTGGATCCAAAAACTAAAGAGCACATGAGGAACGTGTTCTACACAGCTGCCTGCTCCAGATGTGAGATCAGCACTGAAATCTTCAAATGACTGCATAATTAATGTTAATGTGGTAAAATCAGCTTTAATTATTGACACAAGCTTCCAGTCTGATTTTGATTGCGGTGCAAATGCAGAAATCCTCATGGCAGC
>SSNP01000057.1:1916404-1941289 GCA_006937955.1 Pachypanchax playfairii | reverse complement strand
TCGTCTGTCTTTAGTTCCTCCTGAATGTTTCTGTCAGTCCCGTCGTCCTTCATACGAACCGGCAAACGTCATGGATCCTGTGCATCAGCTCAGGTCCCTGATCAGAGGTCTGTTCACTGGATCCAAAAACTAAAGAGCACATGAGGAACGTGTTCTACACAGCTGCCTGCTCCAGATGTGAGATCAGCACTGAAATCTTCAAATGATTGCATAATTAATGTTAATGTGGTAAAATCAGCTTTAATTATTGACACAAGCTTCCAGTCTGATTTTGATTGCGGTGCAAATGCAGAAATCCTCATGGCAGCTTATGGGATTAATGTGTCTTGTTGTGAAAAGCTCTTCTAAAGTGCAGCAGAGTCGACCGGGGCAGCCAAGTGGAAAAAACATAGACGTGTTCACTCTCCATATGGATCAAGCATACATTAGAAATTAGAACAAAGGAACTTCAAATACAGGCTTAAGGCAGTCTGATGAAAGTTTGGATGTGGAAGTTTATCATGACAGACACGTATCTGCGTGTGATGTGTGCTGCGTGTAAGACCTGCTGTTTGGCCTGTTTATTCAGACCAGATGACATTAAAAAAACAATCCTCACATGTTCCAAACGTGTTTCTTTACCTTCCAGACTCAGAACGCTTGTCTCATGAGCTTTTGTTTTTCCTCTGCTGTGCAGGATCCGGTTAGTTCTGCCTTCTGCATGAACATTCCACTTTCTTTACTAATAAACTTTTTATGAAGGTGTTAAGAATAAGCAAGTGTCTTCATGAGTTGTGAAAAGGTTGTGTTGAGATTTATGCTGGGATGAGACTACGGACTCTGTAATCGTTCCCTTGAGTGCATTTATTGCTTACTTTCAAAAAGTAATTTCTTTATATCAGCATCAAGCTGAAAATTGCCATGTATTAGTATTAGGCTTGGTAAGCCTCTAATTCTGTGGCATTTACAGCCGGCTGTGTTTCCATGCATTTATAACACTTTGATTCTTAAGAGCTGCTTTAATCGCTTATGCCGTGCTCGGAACATAATAAACAACTCACTGTAGCAAAAGTTCCACATGGGGGAGATTTCTAGCAAGAAAGTTAAATGTTTCTGTCACTGGCAGTTTAGTTGCTGTGTTTTTCATGCACTGTAAGTACCGTAATCTGCTCTCTGAGCTTATCTGCTTTGGTTACAAACAGTGACAGCCAGAATAGATGCACGGCGGCATGAAAATGAAAAATTATCGTCACTACAAGCATGTCACAATAGAGTGCAAGGCAAGAGGGACAAAGTGGCGGCGTACTTGTGCTTTTTCCTGTTGATTGAGATCACAGGATGTGTCAACGTCTTCTAAACACACTCACCTGGCCACCGTCTGCTCGGTCCTATCTGATGCTCTGCTCCCATGGCTGCATCAGCTGGTATCAGGACACCTTCTGGCAGATCGCCCAGCTCGGTATTGTCTCACTTAACGGGTTGCACACTTACTGCATTCAGCATAAGGCGTGCATTTATGTTACACAACACAGCAACATTCTAATATTCTCCTACGCCTCGTAAAGCCCACACATGAATTATCTTTTCCTCTGAGGTGGGTGGAATTGTGCTGATAATGTTATCACAGATGTGCGATCTCAAAACTATTTAAAAGATCTTTTTTCAATGAAAACATGTGTGTCAAGTTTCAATCTATTTTTCTATCAGCACCAAACAGACACATCTTCTTTTGACCTGAAACGTATTGACAGGTTCATACGCTGCGGTCTGTCTCCACCAGGGAGGAACTCTGATAGAGTCAGTCGGCTACCAGGTGCAGACTGCTAACATGACAAGAGTCTTGACGCGAGATTGACTGAGGTGACAAAAAGTAAGCAAAATGCAGCTGTCGATGAGTCTCTGCAGTGAGAAGACAATAACATCACAAAGCAAAAGAGAAGGCGACTAACTGTCTTTCCCAGCTCGGCTTTTCTGATTGATTTGAGATCTACTGAGAAAAATATGACTGTATAGTTTTCTGAGTGTGTGCACGTGTGTGTGCACGTGTGTGTGCACGTGTGTGTGCACGTGTGTGAGACAGAGAGAGCGAGTGTTGGTGGAATCTGAAGACGTGTCTTCTAACTGATGCTGCTTTAGAGTAAAGAAAAGCAGCTTATATCACTGGAACTGTTTTGCAATCAGATTTTAACTCGTGCATGTTGACAGTTTGTCCAGAAGAAAATTAGATGTTTGTTTTGAGATGAATTCAGAGGCGTCTTGGTGTTCTGTCACTTTGTAGGGAAGTTTGAAAGAGTCCATACAAACCACAGCAATTTGAAGAGTTCAGACTCTGTTTGACTCATTTAATATCAGCCCGGCAGTCCATCACTCTCTCCGTTTATTTAAGAAAACAAATCCCTTTTAGGGATAAAGCACCTGGTTGGGCTACTTAATGGAAAGGCTTCAGCACTATGCAAATAAACAGCTTGCATTTTTGGTTTGAGATTAGACCCGAGGCTGAGAGAAAGAGCAGGAGCTGAAGAGACGAGGCTGAAACCAAACAAAGGAAGTCAACAAACATGGAGGAGGCTGCTCTTACTTGACTCCACAGATATGGAGCTGCATTTAAACCTTGATAAGTCTGACCAGTGAGTCAGCAATAATTATTCACAAAGGAAAATGAAAACAATCATTAAATGTTCAGGTGATGTGCACGTACACAAACATGAGGATATGAAAACTGAAACCAAAACAAAGTGAGCGGATGAAGGACGGCTGGTTGGAGGCTGAGTTTCTTTAAAAAGATTAAAATAATAATAAAAAGTTCTTTTGAATGCTGGTGTGTAAATAACTTACTCATTTCCCATAAACACAATGTATTTTGTGATTGATGAAAGTCCAAAGTTTTAGCTGATTGGACTGTTTTGATAAAATACATGAATTATTCACATGATCTATATCTAATAATTCTTCATCGATACATCTGCATCTTTGATTTGAGGAATTTTTTTCTTTCTTTTGTTATTCTGTTAGTCAGAAGGATCAATTTATTTACATGGAGGGTTTGATTCCCTTCTGAATGAATAAGAGTGTGAAGAGTTTTCTACTCAGTGCTGTCAGGATAGTTTGCTGTTGTCAGATATTTCTGCTAAAACTTGAGCCAAACAGTCAGAATAAACTCTGAGATATTTGACTTCCGGATGAAATCTATGGCAAACAGTGATGTTACATCATGAAAGTAGAACGTTTCATTAGAAGCATGTGATGATGATTTCATTGTCTCAATTAAATGAAACATAATCCATAAACAGCTGGTGAGTAAACAACAACAAAACAAGTTTAAATCTCAGTAACGTGTCATGTGACCTTCAGCATCAACTACAGCTGGACATTGACGTCTCATGATGTTCTGCTGAGGTGTGACATCACACTCTTCTTGAAGGTCCTTCAGGGGTTCAGAGTTACGAGTCTCTACATAGAGACTCAGCTGATCCCAGAGGTTTTCTATGGGATTCAGGTCTGGAGAAAGTCCAGGTCCCTTCATTCCAGGTCCCTCAGTCTTACTTTACTTTCATGATGTAGTTTCGGTGTAGGGTGAACATTTTACATTTTCTATAGATTTTATCCAGAAGTTTCTCACACTGTTAAAAAAGTGAAAAGTTTTTCCTCCAGTTTGATTTTATTTTGGTAATCAAATAACAGAAGTAGAGGCATTTTAAAAAAATCTGATATTTGTTTAGGATTTATCCCCCCGTCTGATTTTAGCCTTGGCTTCTACATTGTTTTCATAAACAAAGTCTCTCTGGCCGGCTAGAAAAAACCCCGAGCTCAGTGCTCTGAAAACTGGAATGACAAACACCATTAGCTGAAAAATTTTCATCTCATTGCAACTATGTTATTGTTTACTTTACCATACACATCCTAATATGGTTACCTCCCTGTCAAGGCAGGCCAGAGTAAAGCCGAGGGGCCCTCATGGGGGGGGCGGCAGCTTGCAGCTGCCACTTAGACAATAAGAAACAAATGTCACAGCTCAGCAACACAAACCGCCTTTCACAGTCTTACAGTACTTGGCCTTCTATGCTGTTTGGCTCAGGCTCCTGTGTGATTTTTATCTGCTCTCTTTTAGTTTTGGATGCCCCCCCCCCATCCCCCCATCCCCATGCCTCCATCGTCTTGTCTTCTCTCTGTCTTTTCTTTATTTGTCTGTATCTCCCCATCAATCTCTGTCTGTGTCCTGTTGTTAGCTATGTGCAGCCTGACTGATGGGCCCCTGTTTGCTGTGTGAAGTTATTTATCAGGGGGTGGAGTGATGTGTTTGGAGTGGCTGGTGCCCTCCTCCATGTGGCCGAGAAGAGGCCGGTTCAGCTTCAGGTCACACCCAGGGCCCAAGTCAGTGTTGCATTTCAGCTTGAGACATTTTACCAGTACTCAGAACCTTAATGATCATTAAATGACATCATCACTGCACAAACTCTGAAACCCTGAGGTACTTCTAAAGGGATGTAACGTTCTCTAACTGGTGGTACAAATACCAAATCAGCCTGCAGAAGAGGATGTTTGTGCATGTAACCAAAGCTAAATACACCATAAAGAGACGGGTAACTGGTGAATCTGGCAGCAGTTAGAAAAAAGGCTCTTTCAGACTCATGCACAGTTTTCCTACCCAACTGGCATAGTATAACAGCCTCACCTCAATCCTAAAATCCTCACGTTTATGATATTTACCCAGTATTATCTGTGCCTGTGGATGAATGGGAGGACAGAGCATGAGGAATGTAGAAGGTCAGCTCGCTTGATTTACACAGTACAGAGCCACACAATCCTTGGGAAAATACTTGGGCCAGGATCAAACAGACATCATGTGATATGTTCTTAACACTGACCTTTAAAGTCATGTATTTTACTGCAGCGCCAAGTGATGCATCAAATGTTGAAAAAAGAGTGTGAAACAAATGCATAACATGTTTTTTTTAAACTTTCGACTGGTAGTGCATGTTGTTCTCTTGTAGTACATGCTTATGTATTTGTTATGTACTAAAAGTTTTATCACATATTAGTGAAACACAGTAATATTTTGAATTCATTCTAAAAGCAGAGTAATGCCTTCCTGTGGATACCTGCTACTTTAAGCTGATTGGCCCAGACAGTGAGTCACACTGAAAAAAATGCGAGTCACATGCAGGGGGTTGGGGGGTTGGGGGGTGGGGGGGCTACAGAGAGATAACAAGTAGTGATTACTATAGAAATGCATTGGCTTTTACTGTAAGTTCAAAGCAGCGTTCTGTTCAGTATCAGAACTTATTTTACATCTAAACCTATTTCCCTCCCGAATGCAGCAACATTTAGTTGAGAAACTAATGGCAGTGACCTTTTTTTACAGTCAGAGGGGGAAACTATACCCTCTTTGACGTTAATGAACTTTGTGAAAGCTTGTTTACTGGCTTCAAGGTCAGTTTCCACGAAAGGCGGCAGGCTTTCTTGTAAACATATTAACAGTCAGTGATGTGTAAGCGCTGTAAACATATACAGGTGCAGCAGGGGCGATACTGCAGCGTTGCACTGGGTTTTCTCTCACTTTGTTTTTCTATTATTTCCTGTGGTCATGCAGAAAAAGCTGTTCTGTGCAAATGTGTTTATTTCTGAATGTACTTTAATGTACCTGTCGGCCTTATGAAAGGAAAAAAGTATTGTGTAATACGTTTTTACATCAGCTGTTTTTTTTTTACCCGAGGTGCAAAAATTTTCTGACCTGATTTTTGTTTTACTATAAAGAATCGATTCTAAAGTCATTCTAATTTTTCTAATTTAAAATTTTGCAGGTTTTAGGATTTTTTTTTTCTCTGTTTCTAAACATGTAAAAAGCTTTTTTTTTTTCCTCTCTTTTTTTTACAACCTCTTAGTTTTAAAATTTTAAAAAGAATGAAATCATCCATTTTATTCAGTGAGCAGCAGGCGTACATGTGTACATTTACATTTCCTCTCACTGAGCCTTGAATACCTTACAAATATTAACTAGTTCATTAACTTTTTGTTTCTCTCAGAAAAACTCCATACCTCCACAAATCAGATCTATTCCTGCTGCTCTCAGCCGGGTCGGGGGTGCAGCACCAGACCAGTAGTGCAGATAAATATACAATAAGACTGATCAAAATCTTGAGGATTGCTTTTATAAATGAACTAAAATTGAACTTGAACACATGCGTTAGTGTCATTGTGTAAAAAGTGAGACATCAGAACCAGTACAGATAAAACCTGTCAGTCCTGTTCAGGGTCGCTGGGAGCTGGTGTTCATCTCCAGGGGTCTTTAGGCAGGAGGTGGGGTCACACCTGGACAGGTCACCAGTCCATCATAGGGACACACAGGGAGTTCCTGTAGTAAAACCTGTAAAGAAAGTAACTTTACTTTTACAGTTGCATGTTGTAAAGTTGCATCGGGGTGTAACAGGGAACAGACAGTGTCTCATCACCATATTTAAATACTGGACTCAGTGATGGAACCTGGAAGCAATCCAAGTGCCTTTGATGTCTTGTTCTAGTACTAGTTACCTAATTAACTAGTTTACTTCTTGTACTTCCTGTTAACTAATTATTATTGAATAATAAAAATATAGCTTAGACATTTTTTTAGGGTTTTGGTTCACTTAGTTCTGACCTTCTTCAAAGTATTATTCTTTTTTACATACGTTCTCAAAAACCAGTACTGTATGAGGACTTTCACCACCACGTCTCTAGTGGACAGACGAGATCATGGAGTCTTTAAACTGGGTGTCACCACTTCACTTTACCACACTGGAGTAAGGCTGAGATGCAACTTAAAAACATTTGGGATGCTGTGTCAAATAAACAGAATGAAGTGATTTATAAATCCCATAAACTCGTGTTTTATTCTCAGTAGAACATTAACAACATATCAGATATTTAAACTGAGAATTTCACCATTTCAAAGAAAATATTTGCTCATTTTGAAGTCTATGACAGAAAAACATCTCTGTTGAATCTCCTCTTCTTTTAACATCTGTCTGTAACATCTGGGAAGTCCATCTGTTTTCGTCAGAACCAGGATTCTAGCTGCTGGATCTTTTGGTTTCATGATGCTCCAGATGTTTTGTGATGGTGACAGATCTGGACTGCAGGCAGGTCAGTTCAGCACCTGGACCACTTCTCCTGTGAAGCTGCTGTTTAACATTGTGCTGTTTACTGTAACTGAACCAGTCTGTGTGCTGACACCACTTGTTCCTGCATTTCTCCTGTTGACCCACATACAGTATGACTTTCTTTCTGCTGTTTCACATGCAGGTAATAAGAGTATAAACACAGAAAACAGTCGTCAAGGAAACTCACTTGCTTTAGTCTCCATGTTTCATATACAGCATGTCAATCTTCATGCTTTGTGCATGGTGTCCTGTACTCCCTCCTCTGTGTTTTTAACTGTCCCAATGTGTAACACATACAGTCTCTGGACCAAATCATTACCATACTCTTTTAAACATATTCAGTGTTTATGTATAACAGCTAATGTAAAGCTCATAGAAGAAAAAAAACTCTAACTTATGGGGATATTAAATATGGATACATGGAATGTTGCTCGGGACCATCTTTGGGTGTAGTGCAGTGTTGAAAAATATAATTTCTGTTGCCAGCTACTGGCTGTGAAGGTGCATTTGGACTTTGAATCCTTTAATTAGAAGTGAGATATTAGCATTTCATAGGGCTTTATGCTGGGTGAGGGGATCGGCCGGCCACCGCGCCTTCATTAGCCAGCTTCTTCGTGTAATGAGTGCCGTCATTAGCTGATGGAGTGGATTTGCCCCGGCTCTATCTTGAAAGGCACATCTTTTACATGCTTGCACGAAATAAGGTCTTTTAATGGATTTCTTAATGAATAAAATCAGATGCCACTTCTTGAAAATTTGACGAAAGCATTTGTGATAATGCAGGTGAGAGTGAGTGTAAAACGAATCTTTGTGACTTTTAGCAAAAGTTCAAAAACTAGAATCCATCCGTTTGTATTTATTTGAAAACAACATTTCATATTTATTGTTCTTTATGAAAAGCACAGACCAAGGTGTGTGTGATTTCTGTCAGAGGCCTGCAGACGTGTTCACTAAGCTCTGGGAAGAAGCTATTGGATAAGACCTGCCCACAAATTCTCTCATATAGATATATAAAATATATGTGTCTGTGTTGAAGAGTGTACACATGAACCAGCAGTGAAGACAGTTGCAGCAGAGGTGTTTTTGTGTGATATGGAAGTCTTTCTAAGCCTTTGGCTGAAGCTTCAGTCTCCAAATCAGCCATGAAGTGATTAGTATTTTATTGATGAGCTCCTGAAGTGGCAAGTGTGGGAAATTGGATCTTTGATCTCCTGGAGTTTGGGAAATATATCCTGAGTGTCTGTGGAGCTCTCCAGGTGGAATCCCCCCCCCCCACCCTTCCTTACCAGCGATGCCACGCTTCACACAGACTGACTGACATGCAGTTTGATATTTAACCGCTTCTCCAAAACACATATTTGTTTTGAATGTTTTCACTGAGAGTCTACACGGTGATTACAGATGTTCATTAACAAAATTGGGTATTTGTTTTAAACTTTAACCAATCACTTTGATATGCTAATTACAGTGTAATTTAATTTGAGCCCTGTAATGATGATGCTGTTATTATGGACATAAATGATGCAGTTAAGCTGAGAGTAATCTCATTTGCATACTGTATATGCCAGTAAATTAAGCCCTTTCCTGCGTCGCTTCAGCTTTAATTTTCCACTCCTTCTCACACAGCATCCCTCAGCCCCTGTGCCTAATAGCAAGCCGGCTTGTTTGATGTGGAGAGCCGCTTCCTCACACTAAATCTAGTCACAACATGTAATACATAAAGGCTCTCATTATAACTCTAAGTGCCCTTTTAAGAAGTTAGTGTTAATAAGCAGCCAAGCTTTTTGTGCTTCATATTGATACACAAAAACAGTTTTGTCCCTGGCTGTAATCATCTTCAGCTCTCCTTAATGTGCATGTGAGAAATAAAAAACACAGTTGTAATAATGATGTACCGAGGAATTTTTAAAGAGCTTCTAATCAGATTGTATATATCTTTCTTCATGTGTTGATCAGATATATCTTTAAAGAAGTGGTTGCATTTTGATATTCCTACTTTGAAAAAGATGAAGGGCTTTTGGATTGTTTTTCATTAAAAAAAAAAAGAATTTGCTGCAGAAAAAAACCCTAATTAGAAAATATTTCCTTATTGTATATTTAGTGCAAATAAATTGGCCTCTTTGTACACAGGCTTTTTTGATGTCTGTATAAAAGGAGCATATTTCTGACACGGCCGGCCTTGATAAAAGCTCCTGTGTCTTCATTAGTAAAGCAGCACCTCGTGGTGTCTGATTGTCTAATGTTTGAGGTGAGAAGGTAAACATGTTTGTCATACTGGGCCGTATTTATGCTGATCAAACACGTGAGATGGGTCGTGGTGAATGTTAAAGACTTTGGATCAACACGAGGCTCCACAGTCTGCCTGCAGACCGACATCTCTTTCCATTTTGTAGGAGGTTTAGGAGGAAGATGCTTTATGATCTTCAGCAGTGACAATACAATCGCCCTTCACTGAAAATGCTCCTCCATTTTGCCCCATAAAGAATATTATTTTGCTGCCAGCCAATTTTCTCTGTTAGTCTCTAATTGGCTACATAAATCTCGGCCATTGAGGGTGAGAAATGTTGCGGTGTCACACAGTGTAATCCTCACCCTTATTTACCAATTCATTAAGATTCATTGATGCAGGATTGGTGAGAGGAAATGACAACATAAATCAGGCCTCCAACATAATGACCCTAATCAGTTGGGAATTGCAGAAAATGTCATGATGAACTATGTCCTTGTATTAGTGCCACTGTACATTGTCATTGTGCTGCTTTATGAGTGGGCCTGATCATCCTGACACCAGGCTGTATTTAACAAAAAGAACGGAGCTCTTAAAACCTGATTCCATTAAACTGCAGAAATTTATACTATATAAGGTCTTTTGATATTTAGCTCTGCATCTTTAATCTTCAGTTTAACTGAGTCATGTGACTCACTCTTTCTTTTTAACCCTTTCTCGGTGGGGGTGGGAGTGGGGGGTGCAGCAGGCTTTAGAAATTACAACATGCTTTTTGTGCTTCAATGACACTTAACATTGTCAAAGAAAAGTTGTTGCTTGTGTAGCAGAAGGAAGAACCAACAGCTGCATCCTCAGTTTCCAGAGCAGTAACAGTGAATCTGATGTCTTATATAGAATAAAGGTTTTATATCATCTAAACCAGGTGCTGAGTAAATAACAGGAGAAACATTGTAAATAAAAGGAAACGTCATGTCATTTTGGAATTTGTTGTAAATATAGAGTCTAACTTTATCATTTGTGTAACACTGTGGCAGACACACACATGTGCGTGAATTGTGCTTCTTTTTTGTAGAAAACCCTTCAACATGGTTTAGATTTGCAGCAGTACAGAGTCCCAACTCTGCACTTGCTTCTAGTTATCAAGCGTAGTCATGTGACAGGAAACATAATAGATGTATGTTGATGACTTACTAGACGATAATTAGTGGCTGACTTTGTGTGGAGTGCTGTGGTTTACCACGTCTGTCCCGATGATTTAACGGAGCTTTTCCTGAGAAGGACGGGGCTACGTGTTGTCAGCTCACACACAAAACTTGCACTCTGCTGAACTAACTTCCTCCCAAAAGGCTGCCGTTTTATTAATATTGTTCTCAGTTTACATAAACAATTGATATTAATTAGACAAGTTCATCAGAGGTAACCCAGATTTTCCCAGGAAAGTGTGATAATAAAAGCTTTTCCTCTCAAGGTTTCATAAGAGCATCTCGTTCCAGTGACTTAGTGAAATGGATTAAAAGTATATGGAGTAGTTTGAGTAATGCTGCAGTCAGAGGTGCTTCGCAGCTCCCACAGGACAAACAAGATTAGACTTGAGTTTTTCTTTGAGTTTATGTATATGATGGGTCCAAGTGGTAAGACAAGCTGAAAGGAAGCGAAGCACATGTTGAAACTGTGTAAAAAAAAAAAAAAAAGCTTCCCTTTCGTCTCCTGATGTCTGTCCTCACGCTGTAGTGTTAATGGGCATGAGCCACATGTGAGCGAGACTATCAAAGTCAGATGAAGGAGAGTCGCTGGGAAAATGTGTGGCGAACCACTTCGAAAAGAGGCTTCACATCCCAGAATTACTATTCCATTCATGCACAACCAGATTTAAACTCATTAGACTTCTCTATTTACTTAGTCTCCATCGGCCCTGGTTGTACTAAAAATACCATGGCCTGCCTTACTTTGGCACATTCTGTCATTGTCTGTGCACAGCAGGCCTTTTCTCAGAGGCGTTTCTCAGAAAGAAGACAAACGCGTTTGTATATTTTCTGAAATTATGGATCTACTCAGACTCTCTCCTGGAGTCTGCCTTCTACTCTCGTCCTTTTTGCTAATTTATCTGAGCTTGCAGCGTGATAATAGTTTGATATTCATATTGTAGTGACTGTGTCAGGATGTTAAGCTCGTCTCTGCTCCTGGTGCAGCAATAGGTTTGGATCTAGATTTCATGCTGAAGGTTCCTGCTGCTGTCGCCCTGATGTGATATAAATATGTGTTTTGCACATACTTTATGCTTTCCTCTCATGGGGTGAACTGGATTTTGGGGGCTAAATTGTATCTGTTGGGAATGTGGAGGGAAAAAAACCCATTATGGATTCTTAATGGCTGCTTCACACGGGCAGATGACAAGTTGTTGTATGAATGAACAATTTATAATCAAATCAAATTATCTTCAATTTGATCCTTAAATGATTTTTAGGTGTTTTAAAAATGTCTGTGTGTGTGTGTGTGTGTGTGTGTGTGTGTGTGTGTGTGTGTGTGTGTGTGTGTGTGTGTGTGTGTGTGTGGGTTTGTATTTCTGACCTCCTGGGGACCCGTTTCCTGACTTTTACTATCTTTCTGGGGTCCGAGGGTTCTTGTGGGGACCGAAGCCTGGTCCCCATGGGGGGGAATCCCCTTTTTAGGGTTAGGGGTTAGGTTTATAGGTATGGTGTGAATAGAGTTTTAGTTAGTCTTAGGGTTAGTTATAGATCCTAATGGTTAAGGTTAGTAAAAGGGTTTGGGTTAGGTATAAATCTAGTTACTAAAATCAATGGAAGTCAATGGACGGTCCCCATAAGGATACCAAAACACACTTGTGTGTGTGTGTGTGTGTGTGTGTGTGTGTGTGGGTTTATATTTCTGACCTCCTGATGACCAGTTTCCTGACTTTTACTGTCTTTCTGGGGTCCGAGGGTTCTTGTGGGGACCGAAGCCTGGTCCCCATGAGGGGGACTCCCCTTTTTAGGGTTAGGGGTTAGGTTTATAGGTATGGTGTGAATAGAGTTTTAGTTAGTCTTAGGGTTAGTTATAGATCAGTAATGGTTAAGGTTAGTAAAAGGGTTTGGGTTAGGTATAAATCTAGTTACTAAAATCAATGGAAGTCAATGGACGGTCCCCATAAGGATACCAAAACACACTTGTGGGTGTGTGTGTGTGTGTGTGTGTGTGTGTGTGTGTGGGTTTATATTTCTGACCTCCTGATGACCAGTTTCCTGACTTTTACTGTCTTTCTGGGGTCCGAGGGTTCTTGTGGGGACCGAAGCCTGGTCCCCATGAGGGGGACTCCCCTTTTTAGGGTTAGGGGTTAGGTTTATAGGTATGGTGTGAATAGAGTTTTAGTTAGTCTTAGGGTTAGTTATAGATCAGTAATGGTAAAGGGTTTGGGTTAGGTATAAATCTAGTTACTAAAATCAATGGAAGTCAATGGACGGTCCCCATAAGGATAACAAAACACACTTGTGGGTGTGTGTGTGTGTGTGTTATGTTTGTGTGCACCTCTTCCTATGATGTTGTGGATGCCGCTCCTCAGAGCTTGCAGACATCCTCACTTCCTTCCACAAACCAAGTTACTGAATAATTGAATGAGGTAAATGTTTAACATGTTTTTACAAGTTCCTGGCTGTGCTGTTGTGAAGAGTCACTGTTTGTTGGGTCGAGAAAAAAAAAAGCCAAAAAGCTGCTTGCTCTGGTTGTCAGTGATGTGTTTCCATTGGAGACCACCTCGCCGATCCCACCGTCTCCCTTCTTGTTCATTCATGGCGTCTAGCTCAGCAGCTGCAACGCACCAGCTTAATGTGTCTTTGAATGTCAGAAGAATGACTTTTTGTTTATCTTGACATTTGCCTTGCTGTTTATTCTAGTCAAAGCTGTATTTGCATCAACACTGATTCCCTAAAGCTCGCCCCCCTCCCCCGTCTCCCTCATCTCCCCCTTGTGGAACTTGTTTACACTACGCTCGCCCCGAGTGTCACCTAGGAAATCAGCTGCCTATTCCACCTGGTTAATATTAAATGGCTCCTGCAAGGAGATGTGTTTGTTCATAAACACGAACCCCTGCTCCTCCTGTTTACTGTCGTCATGGCAGCGATCACTTATTAAACAAACAGATGATTTGTTTGCCAGTGTGAACGGTATGCTGACACCCTCTCAGGCTCTGGGATGAAGAAGTTTCAGCATTGTGGACTCTCTTACTTATAGATGTGTTACTGCAGGAGGACGAGGTTTAACTGGTTGGGTTTTTGTCTTTTTGATTGAGACGACGCTGTAGCTGATGTGTAAAAGTTCCTGCTTTGAACAGCTGTCTGAGATCTGGCCCAGTGTCTGAGGGTTTTCATGAGATGGGTCTTGAGAGTGTTTGGTTGTCACTGATCAGGGAGTTGATAACAGATTTTTCAAACACACAGCTTCTCTTTGTCTTTTGACTTCTGCCTGAATCAGGAGCCAAAATACAGCAAAAGATAACCTTGAGAAACATTCTGTTGTTGCAGCTTGAGTACAAGCTAATGTGTTGTCTAGTCTAGCAACCAAGCCCAACCTAAACAGCTCCGAAATCAACCTCTCCCTATTGTTTCCTCCTTTGTGTCTTTATCTCCCACCCAAGAAATGTTGTGCTTTTGTTGTGCGCTTGTGTAAACAAGCTGTGTGAGAAACTTGGCGAATCGAAGCAGGTGGCCACTGAGGCTTTACTGTCATGAGCATTAAAGAAAAATAGAACATGGAGAAGGGTCAGAGCACAGCTGCGTGGGCCGACCTTACCTTGAATCAACCGCTGACTTGTTTGAGTTGTTGAATTCCAGGCAAGCATGACGACAGAGAGACGGGGCATTAGATTTCCAGTGAGGAGTTGACTGATGAGCTCTGGCCGCTGGCTGTTCTTAACCTTCAACCTGTCCGCTCAGGTGGGAGACACACGTGACTCTTGTTTGTTCGGTACTCTCCCCAGTGTGAGGCAGAGAAAATAAAACAAACTGTAAACAAACAGGAACTCTGGCCTTTTTATTATAGAGTGTTTGTTCCAAATACTTTTGTTTTGTTTTGCAAGAATCTCTCCCCCAAAGAGCAGAGAGCATCTAATAATCCCCAACACAGCCAGTCTGCTGTCCTCCGCTGATCCGCTGGAATTTCCATGATTTCAATGTCTTTTCTTTTGCACTAAACAAACTGACATTAAAAATAAAAATTGTCTCCTTTTGTTTATTGACTTATGATGAAATATTTGTGCTTGAAGGATGCAAGTAGAACCCCACTGCCTGCCCCCCCCCCCTTTTAACAGGCCACTTGACCCATAATTAAAGCTAAATCTGTGCGTGTTGTAAAAATGGATCGGCTGGAAGAACTTTTGGAGCTTTTTGAGTCATCTCTCTCACAACATTAAAATAAATGTTCAGATAAACAAACGCCGGGCCAAGTCACATGCTCAAGTTGCCCGGGTTTCAGCTCCTGATGGTCTCCCTGCTTCAGCGCGCTGCAGATTAACACTGTTATCAGCACAACTCTCTAATAAAGCTCTTTCCTATCTGCTTGATATTTATGATGGATAATGCCCAGTTTCCATTTTCTTTTTTTTTTTCATTCACGATATTGCAGCTTTGAATTATTCTGTGGTAAAATTAATGAGAAAGTAGATTTATGGGTTTCATTTGTTTGTCAATTCGAAAATTAATTGGGTGTTAATTTTAGCCGTCCCCTCATCAGTGCCGCTTCCAAGCATGCGCGCATTACTTTGCATTCATTGTAGCCGTTCCCTCCTTTTATTGTGGGTCACTAGTTTTGCATACATTAAAATAGCCCTGCGGCTCATTCTCTTGATTACTTTTGGAGATGCCGTGCATTTGGAAACTTGCGGCTCTCTGTTAAAATTTTGCATGAAACCGCCGTGCACGTTAAATGGCCGTTACTTCTACTGCTTTTAGTGAGTGATGGAAAAAAGAAAGACCAGTTTTTAAACAGATAGTGCAGGTTTGCACCATCTGCTCCTGGTTTCCTTCAAACTGCATTTAATTTAGCTGTAGAATTCATGTTTCTAATTGGCATCTGAGAAGCGGCGCTGGTGCGATCAGGGGCCTGTAGATGGAGTTGGTGGCTGGCTGCTTCTCATCCCACAGTGTTCCTGTTGCTCACTCCTTGTTTAGAAAATCCCATTATGGTGGGAGCCTGTGCCAGACTGAAAGGGGTGAGCCAGGTCAACATCTGTCTGGAGTGGGAGGGGGGGGCTGGCCTTAGCCCATCCCAGAGAACAGGACCAGTAGGCTGGGCCAAGCTGTACAGACAGACCTAAAAGTGTGGGGGCGTTGCGACACACAACTGAACCGGCGCAGGCCACAGTGTCAGATGACTCATTCAGCCATGTTTCTTCTGCCGCTGCTTTTTAAAGTGGAGGAGACATAAACCACAAAACACTTTTACTTTGACTTTTGTTTGGGGACAGTTTTAGTATAAAAGTACTAATAATGATTCTGATCTGAAAAACTGCCTCTGAGAAGCAGGATTTTAAAGTTTTTTTGGTTATAGTAATACCACATTTAGATTATTATCTGTCACCTGTGCCCGGTAAATATTCTTGTGTGACGAGTTGTCAACCTCAATTTCCTGTCTGTCAGTCTGAGTGTGTGTCCCCACGGTGTCTGGGAGTGTGCTTGCGTCTTGTTTAGATGTGATCTCCGGAGACCCTTTGCTTGTGTGTGTGTGTGTGTGTGTGTGTGTGTGCGCCACATATAAACTCATACCAGCCGTGCTGTTACACACCTTAAATGTAGCTCCATAAATCCACATTTAGTTCCATTTTCAAATTCTTCCATCATGAAGCCCAGTGTTTTAAAGGCATTTTTTCTGCTTCATATAAATAATTAATCGGCCAAGTTAATTTGCTTCTGCCTGACTTGGTCAGCTTCATTAACGGTCCTGGAATTGGGAGGCTAGACGCGCTGTGCCAGAGAGGCCTGCGACCAGCGCACAATAGTTGTAAATCATTCTGCTGATTTGAGGAACACAAGTGCAGATATGCACTAGTGTCACGGAAGCATTTCCCCTGGGAGATGCAGGATGTGCACGTGTGTGTGTGCGTGCGTGCGTGTGTGTGTGTGTGTGAAGGGGGGCATGTCTGTCTGGATTTTGTGTATCCATAAACAGACCAGAGGACGTAACAGATATCTGTGCATTTGTTTTTAACGCTGATAACTGCTGGCACATTTTTGCATTATACATGCAGTTATTCTTAAAACAACACTGCTAGTGTTTGTACGTTATTCTCTGGAGGTAGATTAAATTATGAAAGACAGCATTTTTTCCAGCTCTGAGAGGGTTATTTATATTCAGACTTGTATTTTGGTGTTAATTGAGCACCCCTCCAGGATTCCACTGCTTTTGCGCGGCTTCAGATTGGATGTTTCTCAAGGAGATCCTTTGGCAGGCCTCACACAGTGGCCCTGTTTCCCATTAAAAAGCCATTCTGCTGTGGTTCTTCTGGGAGCCATGCAAGTAAATATATCCATTTCCATAGAAAGTGTTTTGTTTTGGAGGTCCTGTGTTTTCTTGGGCTTCTTTGCTCTCATTCTGCTCAGGTTAGGTTCCTTTCCAGTGTGTGCTGGACCCCAGCCCCTCCGCCACACCCCTGTACAGACCATATAATGGAGAACACAAACAAAACCTGAGCCTCACTCACACCTCTCTGTCCTCGTATAAACCAAACAAAGCAAAGAACTGCTCGGTACTGGGTTTAGATTGAGTCTGTGAGAGTTTGTGTGTGTTCTTTGTTGCATATGTTGCAAGAAAACAAACAAGATGCAAAGAGTTCCAACCCAGAAGGGAAACTTGCACTGAAAGTGAAATTGTGTGGGAAGAAAACAGCAGATGTTTATAGTTTGGTCCACTGTTGAAATCCGACCTCTTGGATGCATGTTTTAACAGCTGTCCCTGTTTTCCCTGTTTCTGTCCTCTCTCTTTTTAAGTCATGATGCAAGAATCTGGGACCGAGGTGACGAGCAACAGACCAGCCAGTCAGAATGGAGGTGCAAACGGGGAGAGTGTCTCTAGAGAGGGAAGACCCAAAAGTGCCACGCCGTCAGTGGACGTGATGGCTGTGGACCTCCTGAGTCTCCAGCAGCACCAGGTAGACCCACCTGTCTTCACTTCATTAAGCCATGTCATCAGCAGGTCCAATCCACTGCTCTGAGTGCCACTTAATATTTAATTCCACTTCCAAGTACATCTCATACGTAAACACATTATTATTATTATTTATGTATATTGAGGCCCTTTGTGAATATTTCAAGAAGGAGAAGTGCTTTTTCTGTGTGATTATATTTGGTTGTGAGTGTGTTTATTGTAGCATGCTGCATCTGCATTGTAATCAAATATTTATCATCATGTTAAGACATATTTTAAGTATGTAGGTGCTGCAGGATTTTGTAGACAGTCAAGAAATGATGATGTCCAGTAAGATGACAGCGTTTTCCTCTGGCTCATTGTAAACACACCTCACACTCACAGCTAATGCCACATGCTGGAGTGTTAATCGTTGAGGTGTGGAGATGCTGGCCTTCGCCCAAGCTGAAATATTTTCACCATCACAGACTCGAGGCAAACAGACAGGCTCTTTCTGTTGGTGTCAGTGTTATATGTGGCACACAACAGTGAGTTTAAGGAAACGGCTCTGAAAAGATCAGTGTGTCTTCTGCTATCTTGGTCTGTCCGACAGCACAACTAGGGTTGTTGTCAGGAGCTGTTTGGTGATGATGCACAGGCTCTCTGCTGTTGTCTGTTGTCACATCACATCCATCAGAATGTGTACAAGGAGAGAACGAGTCCTGCAGAGAGGAGAAATGGCCCCGTTTCATACAGAGCTGAGCGCTAACTTCATATCATCATTTATTATTTTTAGCAACATCATCAGTTACACGGTGATTGTGTTTGGATACTGTACAACACAGTGATGGTAACAATATGTATAATTTAGTTTCAGTTCAGTTTTATCCATTTAAACCACTTTACAGAAACATTAAGTCCAGATTACATCAACACTCCAGATTCACAGTTACTTACATAAAAATTTTATAAAATTCCAATTAGTAAAAGTTTCCAATCTAAAGATCCAATATTTACCAACATGAGACTAAATTGCAAAAGTCTGAGACATATTCAAGACACTTTGTGATGAAATTGTCACAAATGGATTTACATGACAGTTACACATCTGTTGCAATTTGTTTGCAATTCCTGTATTTGCCCAACTTGGTGATTTGAGGTCTGGATGCAGCTGCTCAAACCGTATAAATCGTTTCCACGGGGGGCCCAGACAGTTTGGAGTTCTGTAGCTACTGACTCCGTGTGAGCTACATGCCTCAACATGCACTATGAGTTTACATGGACTACCGTCTTGTTGCTGTTGTTCTTAATTGCTTCCAGTCCTTTATAATAACACTGAATATGTAGTAGAGATGAAATTTCACAAATACACTGGAGGAGTTCTACATGGTGTCACGCTCGAATTCCCTGAGTTCCTTCATTCTGTCACAAATACCAATAAAAACTATTTGTTTTAGACACCTACTGTATGTAACTGGAACACTGAATTTTAGGATTTGGACAAATGACCCGATACTTTTGGTAATGAGGAAAAATGGTTATTAGTAAAGAACCCAGAGTGGAACAAAAACAAATAACTTTAGAAATTAAACCAAGAACATAATCAAATAAGCACAATCACAAAAAGACCTAAAAACCCCAACAAGCAGTTGAGCATGACGTTTATCCTTGAACAACACACATAAAACTGTATAGAATTTTAAAGATCAGACAGAAATAGGAAGGTGGTAGAAGCATCACTTACATACAGTATGTTGTTATTTTAGAAACAAGAACATTTGAGGCTTTTTGCTGGTAAAAGTCAGTGTGATGGAGGATCCGTCAGCGTGTATCTTGTTCTTCAGTCTCAGGTTGTCAAAGAACTTCAGAACCTCCTGATCTGCTCTTCATATCTATCAGATCAACCCACTCCACTAGTTAAAGCTCCCAGATCCTGGAACCCCCCCCCCTTCCATTCTGCTCAGCATGAGCATGTCTTCAGTGAGAAAATCACAGCCATACTGAATTCATTAGTGGAGTAGTCACACAAAACCAGGGATAAAATTTCAATAACTGCAGGCCACAGTTGAGTAAACAGTTGCACTGAAACTTAATTCCTGTTGACTTTCCCCTCGTTCTTTGCCAGGAGCACATTATAATTTGCTCTGTAAAGACAATGGTGTTGCAACTTTGATAAATGCGAGGCGGGGGAGGGAGAAAGGATCCTGACGTGTCCACTTGACACCAAGATGGGATGGAAATAAATCCTCCCTGGCAGAATAAAGTAATTTGTCCATGAGTGAAGTTGGTTTAAAACCAATGCCGGAGTTGAAATAGAGTGAAATGGTGCTTGAGATGAAGACTGTCCGTTAGACACGCCCACTCTCAGCTCCTGACATGGAACTTATGCTGAGCTGTTGTTCCTGACACTAACCCAGGTTTGCAGTCGCTCCATCCACCTTGTTAATTGTCCTCAAGACATCACAATCTCAATTACTGGATAACTTTTTACTCTTCGGTGCATTTTACTATCATTCCTTTAGTTTTATTTGTGGCGTGTACTTCTACACCTCTGAGTGACACATCGAGGGTTCTTTCTCTTCTTTGTTCTCCACTAAACATCCAACATGGTGTTACTGCTTTACAGGATACAAAAATCAATCTAGAATGTTCTCAGAGTCAAAGTGAAAATGTCTGTGAGTCCCCTGAGTGAGTGGGAACAACAAACCTGGCAGTGGCATATCATTTATTCTTATTAGGGAACATAACTATAAAAGACAGTCCTCATTAATAAAGATGGGGGTGAAATAATTGTAATCTGTTTGATCATCTTGAATCTGACAGGGGAATTCATCTTGTGGACTAGTCAGATTTGGGGGGAAGTGGACCATAAGCTTGATTTAAGCATCTCTATTAGTAAATGAATTACTGTTTGTGAAGAACTGGAAGTGTGGAGACCCTAAAAAACCCAAAACTCTGCCTGTCTTGTTTTGTCCTTCAGATGAAATGAAGCAGATTGGACGTTTCAGGAACTCCATGTATGATCTCTTCATATGATTCTGGATACTTTTTTGTATTCTATTAAATTTGTATATCTATATGCATTTCTGTGTTTTTTAGAGGATAATTGACTTTATTATGATTAGTATCGTTTTGGGAACGTGCTTCTAGCCCAGAATCGGACTGTTTATTTTCTCTCAGTCGTTTGTAGCATCGCAGAAGTTGTGGTTTTAACGTTATCCACATGAGGAAGTGAAGACACTGTGTGGGGAGAGAAAATAAAACACCAAACAACTGTATGAAAAAACAGTGCTTTTGCAATAGCCTGTTTTGTGATTTAAATGATTTTGTAACAGGAAGTCGTGTTGTGAAGCTGTAGTTAGATAAACACATTGTGACAGTAACGTCAGTAAATTTTCTCTGGAGCTGCTGTATTCAGGATATTCAGCACTTCCTGTTTAGGGTCAACTTTCTCATGTTTTTCTATCAATTAGTTTTAGGTGTAGAGCAGCCGTCTCTGTCCCACCAGGTCCATCCTTCTGTCTCACACAGTATTACAATATGAATACATTTGCGGCTGATTTCAGAAAGGGGGTAATGACAGCAGTGCTTTAGCCAATCAGAACGCTCACTCCCAACATAGAAACGGTTTATAGGTATTCTTTTATTGTGGTAGTAAAACACTGAGGTTGAGGTTGGTTTGCTCTGTACAATGTCCCAAATGCCACATTGTAGTTCCACATGCATCCTGGTAACTTACATATTCATAGTTTACACACCTGTTAACAGTTTAGATTCTGTTTAAAAGTCTTTAATGGTCACTATCTCTAAAGGTCTCTGCAGCCACGATTTAACTTCCACCTTTCTAAGCTGTTCTAAAAAAATAATGCAACAAGTTTACAAGTTCAGTTAGGTAGCCTAAAGCTAATAACAATAGCCTTATGAGCTGAGTGTTAATTAGCAGCAGAATCAGCTACTGTGTGAAATTAGATTTAAGTGAAGTTGTTTTGAAATCAGAGCAGCAGTAAACGGCAGGAAATATTTTCCCTGTTTGTGCCTGATGTAACATCCTCAACAAACTGTCAGCTTTTAACAATACACCTGTTTTCCTTCAGGCATTAAACTCGTCTGACTTCAAAGTCTCATTGTTAGTTATTTTCAACAAATTCATCTCCTGATGTTTAATTTAGCTTTCATCTGAATATGTTTTAAACAGAACAAAAACAAACGAATGTAGTTTCAGTTTTTGTTCAGTCACTTATGAGTAAAATCATGACAGAAACATTTCAATCAAAGATACATGTGTAAAACTGTGAAATATTTTTAAAAACCAAAGAGCAAATAAACTGAAACAAAGAAAAACTAAAGGGCCGTAATCATCAGAACCATGACGCACTCTGCTTAGAAAAACATGTCGTTACTCTTTACTGAAGAGAATTAAACATCCATATATTGTATTTTAGAAGAGATCCGTTCATAAAAAATAAAAACTGTGTGTATTCGCATAAAAAAGTACAACACAGATGAATAATTGTTTAGGCTGGTTTGTTGGTATCTAAACAGATCAGCTGAGTTTTCTCTCTGGTCGAAGTATTTGCCTTGTGGTGTGTCCATCACAGCGTCCACAGAAAGAGCTGAGTGAGCACACATTTCTCATTAGCATAATGTGCTACACGGTCCCGCTGTGGAGGCTACTTTTTATCCACCATCACAGAGTTCTGTTCTGTCAAGCTACATGGGAAGAGCTGCTATTCCACAAGTCTCACATTGCTACAGATGGATGGAAACAAATGAAAATACACACAAATAATCACAAACACATAAACAAACTAACCTGCCTTCTCTATTCACTTTTAAATTACGTGTAAAGATGTGCACAAGAAGAGCAGTGCTGTTTCTAACATTTAACTCATTTAGTGCCACAGACGTCTTGACGTCTGTTGCTTTTTGTAACAGGGGTGTTAGAGAACAATCACGTGCACCTAGTCAGTAAATATCACACCTGTAAAGGAAGTACAAGTTGTTCTTACCTGTGTGGTGCTGAAACTTCATGTGATCATGTAGAAGTTAATCCATGAAAGTGGAGGGGGTTTGGGGAATCCCCTCAGTGTAACGTGGGACGCAACACGGTAAAACTCCCGCAGCTCACACTAAAACTACGTCTGTGTCGTGGTCACAAAAGAAAAATGATGACAGTCAACCTGGGTCACCTCGATCACCGCATATTTCGTCCCAGCCAGAGACCTCCATTTTAGCAAATGGTCTCAAGTCATGTGATTTTAGTGAAGAGGACCCCTGAGTCGTCAGATGAAGTATTTCCGTCTGGATCAACCAGGGGGTGTCATTTAAAACAGCATTTATTATTGTCAAAGACTTTTTCATGCCTGATGTGTCTCTTTTCACAAAAAGCTCTTTTTCTGCACTACGGATTACAGAAAATCTGTAGATTTCTACAGATAAAGGTAGAAACTTTTTTTTTTTTGCTGCTGAAAGAAGAGAGTCTAATCTTTCTGATGGTGGTTTCAGAATTCACATAGTCATAGGATAAAATATTCTGATGGTCTTCAAAAATCAGTAAAAATGCTCAATATCTCTGGCACTGAGGGGGATAGAAATCTGAAAATAGTACTGAATGAGTTAACATGTCCTGCTGCTCTTTGAGCCCCTGTTTGGTCACTTCAACCTCCAGAAAACACTCTCCCTAACCGAGGCTTGTCATCTCACACATGTACATGTCACATGTAATATGTGGTATTTACTTCCACATAGCAGGACATGCTGAAAGAAGCCCAACAGTCTTACTTTTCATATTCTTCCATCTCCACGAGCGCGCACGTATCTACATATAACTTGTTCATATTGCCACAAGAGGCCGAGCAGCAGCTTCAGCTTATTGGAAAATCTGGGAGAGAGGATAACATCAGTGTTATGACACTGCATATTGCCCTAAATTGCTTATTGGTAAAATGATAGTGCTCGTCCAATTTGAATAATTTTATGGAATCCTTCACAGAACAGTTTAATTATGTTATCACACAACTGGCAACATCTGTCTTTATACCGCAGCACATGACAGTTTTATTACAGGCTGAATTTCTTTGCTGGTTCTGGCAATTGATGTGTGATCTGATTAATAATCACACAGATGGAGGTGAAAATTGAACAGTGATGCGTTGCCTTGTTGGAAAAAAAAGGGGGAAATAATTATTAAAGGGAGAAAAAACAGTCCCTGTCATTGAAATATGACTGTTTATATGAAGGTTTATTTTCTCTACACTTAAATCATAATCCTTCTTTATTTCGTCTGGGTGCAACTTTTCCAATCCTTTTCACAGCCAGGCTTTGGTTTGTGGAGGTAAACCATCCGGCTCCTCTGCTTTGTCTTATGGAAACCCTCCCGGACAGCCAGTGTGTGAACTCATCCATTATGTTGAGTCTACCTCCAGCTGCCGCTCTCAGGCTGAGAAGAGATGAAGCACAGGTTGCCTGTGTGCCCGAGCTCGGGTTGACATCCTGTTTACACAAACTGCTTATGTGGGTAGCAGGAGGGGGATCACACCAGTTGTTTGACACTGTCGTAACAAAATGGGACACACACACTCACAGATCTCTCACCATAGCTCAAAAAGCATCAGAACATCCTCTTTGAATAAATTAACTTCATGTTACTATAAACAATATCTTAGGGGTTTGATACAGAAGGGAAAAAAATCCATAAACAAGATTTTCATCCAAAAATCAATGAAAACAAACGGAGCAATCCTAAAACTGCCACTAAAAAAGATACTGAAACACAAATAGTTCAGAGTGTTGTTACAGAACGTTATCATTTAGGCATGTTTGTACTCCATTACATTACATCACAAACGTATTCCAGTCAATCATCTGCTGCTAAATATTTGAACAGTACTGTACACAAGTCGTTTCTGTCCTCAAAGCAAAAATAAAGAAACAGAATTTTGTAAATGTTTAAATTTTATAAAAGCGTATGATACATTGTTAAATCTTTTTATTAGTCTAGTTTTTTTGTGTATGTATATAAAATCTGAGAGGAATATTTTGCATCAGTGCGCTCGAAAGCTAAAACATACAGTGTAAAATATGTGTCTAAGACACGCATGTACACATACCTCCCGTGTGAATGCTGAGCGTGTATGCTGGTATCATTAGGAGGAATGAAGTGGCTTTCATTGTGTGGTGCCCGGATGGTCTTTGATGACCACGGTGTGCGTGTTTGTGCTGAAGTGGGCAACTCTAAACTTTGAGCAGGTGTCTGAGGCAGCTGGCTGGAGGCAGACTGGGAAACATGTCTGCATCAGTTCAGTATTAAATAGCTTAGAGGGAGGCCTCAGTTAGCCAGAGGACTAATGCATCTTCAATGTTTTATTTAAAGTGGTGCCAACAGCCACCTCTGAACGCTCCACATCAAGATGCACACACACACACACACACACA